>JABCKW010000032.1:0-99691 GCA_014824385.1 Fusarium cyanostomum | reverse complement strand
GAACGATTGGACGCACTGATCGCACCTCAAGGGTCGCTCGAATTGTAGAGGAGGCTGACATATTGCAGCTTTTTCCTGCTAAATAGACCGTGCTGCTTTGGAAGTATACTGGCGTCTTCGGGGGCTGTCGACTCATGTTGATGAAAGTTCGAGAATAACAGGTCGTACTGTGATGTGCTCATAGATGTTCTGCATATATGTTCTGGGCCGCACGCACGCTACACTGACACAGCCAGCGAGTACTTTCTTGANNCGTGCTGGGGATAGAGCATTGTAATTGTTGCTCTTGGCGGTGTGGCATTGTGAGAGTCTGCGTGTTGCTGGTTCGGTTCGAGTTCAGCATCGACCCTGGGGCTGCATAAGTCGTTGCAAATTCTCGCCTGATCCGATCTTAATACTTACCTCAGCCATGGCGTTCCTGTACTCATCAACCGCCTCCCTTGGCGTGATCACTGCCCAAGTGGAGAACGCATCGGCCGATGGGAACAGTGGCCATTGTGCTGATGTGCTGGTTTTCAAAGGCTTGATGAGACTTATGATGAAGAGGGGGGGGGGGGGGAATTAGGTAGCTGGCTTCGGAGGAGGATGGAAGGCGATTTTATACCTCGGATTCGAAAAAAGAAAAAAAAGGGTGTTCATTTTGAATACCGAGGTTGGCTGAGACATGAAGAGTGGGCCAATGCTGCTGCGTCTCGCGATGCAGTAGCGAAGTTTGCTGGATTTGGTTGATGCAATACGTTGCATTGGGTATGATGCCCATAATGTGTTTTCTGATCGGCATGGGAGCGTTTCCGTTGCCGTTGTCAGGCTTTTGATTGGGTTGGTTATATTAGAACCAGCTCCGTTGGCAACGTGGAAGGGCGTTGCCTGGACCGGGCAGATTTGCTAAGGGCTCTGCTGAAAGTCAAGTTAAGAAAGCCGGCAGCTTTGAATGAAATTGCGTGTCGAGAGTGAATAGACACGATTTACTGGGCAACATAGCAGAGCATGGTTCCTCACCACATCCGACTTGGAACCTGTTTTACAGAGTGGAGATTGAATAGGTAATCACGAATATTGGCACAGCTTGGTAGAGTATGCGCATGAACGAGATAGACGCAGATAGACGCAATTAGGTGTGGATGTTTACTATTCGCTGGCGACAGCTCCGTTCTTCATTGTAAGATAGCACACTAAGAACTTCCATTACATCCATATCCACTTCAACCCTGGAGAGGCTTGCCCATTCCTCCATATGTGATCATCTTGGTAATCTGGTACTCCGAAATACCGTACAACGAACCCTCACGACCAAAACCACTCTCCTTGACACCACCAAATGGCGCAGCAGCATCCGAGATGATACCCGTATTAACGCCCACCATGCCCACTTCGAGAGCCTCAGCAATGCGGTGCACCCGCTCAAGATCTCGCGAAAAGAAGTAACCTGCCAAGCCAACCTCGGTGTTGTTGGCCATCTTGACAACCTCCTCCTCCGTCTCGAAGGGGAAGAGACCCGCCACGGGCCCAAAGGTCTCCTGAGACGCCATGTCCATCTCGGGAGTCATGTCACGGATGACAGTAGGTGCGTAAAAGTTGGAGCCCAGGTCGTGCAGTCGCTGGCCTCCAATTGTGACCTTGCCGCCCTTCTTCTCAGCATCCCTGACATGGGCCTCGGCCTTCTCAACCGCTCGGTCGTGGATCAGGGGTCCATGTGTGACGCCCTGGTCGAAACCATTGCCCACGCTGAACGTCTTGACCTTTTCAGTAAACTTGTTGACAAATTCGTCGTAGATGCCACGCTGGATGTAGATGCGGTTGGCGCAAACACAGGTCTGGCCCGACGATCGGAACTTGGAGGCAATAGCTCCAGAGACAGCAGCGTCTACATCGGCATCGTCAAAGACAATAAAAGGAGCGTTACCGCCGAGCTCCATCGAAAGCTTCTTAAGTGTGCCGGAAGACTGCTTCATGAGGAGCTTACCAACGCCGGTGGACCCGGTGAAGGAGATCTTCTTGATGGTAGGATCAGAGGTGAGAAGCTCGCCGAGCTGGGGGGTATTCTCCAGTGAAGTAACGACATTAACGACACCCTTCGGGATGCCTGCCCGGTGAGCCAGCTCAGCCAGGGCTAGAGATGTGAAAGGCGTCTCGCTGGGTGCCTTGCAGACAACCGTGCAACCCGCCGCCAGTGCAGGTCCAATCTTTCGGGTGATCATTGCCGCAGGGAAGTTCCATCTAGCATCCGGTTAGCATTCCATGTTTCGAGGGGGCTCAATTGCTTACGGAGTAATCAGACCACACACTCCCACGGGTTCCTTGATGGTCCACACACGGTTTCCGGGAACCGAGCTAGGAATCGTATCTCCGTATACTCGCGGGGCCTCCTCACTGAACCACTCCAGGAAATTGGCGGCGTAGGCCGTCTCCCCCTTAGCATCAGCAATGGGCTTTCCATTCTCCCAGGTGATAAGCTTCGCAATGTCCTCAGCGTTGGCGCTCATCTGTTCATACCACGCGCGTAATAGCTTGGAGCGCTCGCGACCCGTCTTGGAACGGAACGAAGGGAAAGCGTCGGCGGCAGCGCGGATCGCAGATTGGGTATCTTCGGCGTTGAATTCGGGACTGGTGCCGATGAGGTCGCCGGTCGAAGGATCTGAGCTAGAGGTTAGTACAAGAAGAGAAGCCGCGGACGTGAGGCTTGGAGCTCACCGTTCACCTTGAATGTCTTGCCAGACTTGGCCTTGACCCATTTGCCGTTGACGTAGCAGACGTCATGCTTCAGCAGTGATGGATCCTTGAGCTGGAAGAAGTGTTAACATTGTGGTCGAAAATCCATTGCTACGCGCGAAGCTCTGATACCTTAGGAGGCGCCATGCTCGAGGCTCTTCGTGTGATAATCAACGCAATAGCTGGAGAATGTCGCAGCGCGCCTCGCGACGAGGGGGCGACTAAGTGTTGGAGGAGAGTCATGGTGGGCGAACTCGAATTGCAATTCGCAACGCAAAAGTTCCTGCTGATGGCCACAAACAACGAAGTGACGAGGCGCAAACCGCAGGAACAAGGGTGGTATATCGATTGCGCTCACGTCCTGATGATGGAAGTGATTAGGTTGTGAGTGATGCTGGTAATAGCGGGATGAGAGCATCAAGCTTGCTTGTGTGGGGTACGGCTGCCGGAGCCGGAACTGCTAGCTTACCGGCCGGCACCAGAAAGCTTCATGCGGAGGCCGACGACGGAGCTCAAGCCGCACCGGATATGGCCATGGTGAGTGATTCAATCGTTCGAGTCTTTTTGTAGTCCTCATTTAAGTTCAACTGTGTATCCATCCAAGCTGAGTCAACATATTTGTATACAGCCGCAAGATTTGAGCTCTGGGCGCCATATCATCGTATGCCAAAACATCAAAGATCAATTACTGGAGCATCTCAACCCACAAACCCTCAACGTATTGGCCATTAAAGCTCCACGATTTGCAGTAATGTGGAGTATCAACCTGACCGGGTCTCACCCGACCTGCGCATTTAGCTCTCCCCGCGTTATCACAAAGCAGCCGCCTGACGAAATAGACAAATTTACGCGAAGGGGCACGGCAGATTCAGCAAGTAATTAAGTAGTACCATGTATTTGATACAAATAAAATGTAAAGATCGCAGTTGGCCCTCCAACCATCCGTTTCCACGGTATATCATGCATAGATCCACAACTCCAGACACCCGATGCTATCCAAGGAAATTCACCAAATTGCCAGCAGATGTATCATAGAAGCGCGCAATCTCGAAACGCGGTCCCTTTTTGCCTCATATCCTCCATTCCCCAATTATCCAAATCTAGTCTGCTGAGACCGCAACGGCAGCTGGCGATCAAGGGTGTGGAAAGCCTGGGTCCTGGGAGTGAAGGGCATCGCTCGAACGCTGCCGGGCGATTTCATGCCGTGCATTTCCCAGACGCCTCCCTCTTTGGGGTCCGAGGTTGTGGATCCCTCTTCTTCTTCTTCGTCATGGACGTCGTTGATCTTATTGGGCCACAAAGCATAGACGGAAAAGCCCAAGTTGCACAAATAGACCACGCTGTTCATCATTGTCAGCAAAATTAAGTGGCATCTTCCAGGAAGAAGGACTTACAGCATATAAATAGTAACTACAAGGGAACCCTGGGCGATCCTGCAGGACTTATACTTTCCATACGGCTTGGCAAGGTCGCAACCATAGCGCCAGTACCAAGCAGCAGGTGCTGGATATCGCTCGTCGGCATAGTCAGGCCCAATCTGCCCGTAGACGCTGATAGTGTAAAGAGTGACCATGCTGACATTGATGAAGGTAGCAAAGACCGGGAACCAGACCTTCATGATGAAGGCGGTAAGCTTGCCGAGCAGGAAGAACAGAGAGATGACAGAAATGGCCACATTAAAGTCGGTGAATCTATTCGGTGTCAGTCAATCACGTCGGGCACCTTGTTTGGGAGAAAACTCACGTGCGAGTCCAGATGAGGGCGATCTTGGGGAGCGGCCGGTGGTTGGCGTAGGCGTAGAGGACTATAGCGGGATTGGAGTTCAGCGGCGGCTTGTGCTCCCAGCCGATCCGCCACATGTCGGAACGATACAGATCAGGCTGAGAAATGCCAAAGAGGACGAGGATGGGAACCAGCCCAGCTAGTTCAAGAGGCATCAACCACCATGTCGCCCTCCTCGATACGCGAGGCCATTTTCGATGCACGATGCGGTAGCTCCTTGAGCTGGCCTCCTTGGGCTCCTTCGAAGAGCGGTTGAAGAGGGGAAGCTTCATCTTTTCGAGATTGGGTTGTTTGTTGGAAGATATAACAGTCTCTTTTCTCTTTCTTTCTTTGCTTTGGGAGGTACAATCGTGATGTGATATGCACAGGCGACCTCGTTGCGTCTAAGGCTACTTTCGTGCCTGGGGATTGTTTCTTCAGTTGCAAGCTGCTAGTGAGGCAGCTATAGTCGATTTCACATGAGAATTCGTCTCAACGTCTAGAATCGAGGCGCTCGTCGAATTCGTCGTTAGTTGTTGGCCCGCAACACGGTCATCGATGTGAAGCTGAGAAGGAGGAAGAAAGAGCTTGGTCGCAGCAGGGTGGCAGGTTGGGGGTGGGCAGGCGTATAAGGGCCATGAAGGTGGCCGGCAAAGAGGGGATCGGATGGATGGGAGGGAACCATGGATATGGGGCGCATGGCCCCCCATGTGATGCTCTGTGAGAGGCTCTTGAGCTGTACAAGGCCACTGTGATGGGATGTGAAGGGACTGTAACCAGCCTGTAAGCGCTGGAGAAGCTGCGGGAGGCGGGCGCCTGGAGTGATTTTCAGATGTCCATCACTGCATTTCGAGGAGTAGCATCAGCACCACGAGCCAATGAGACGCCCAAGCTGATGTGCCATCACCGGTTGTCTGCGCTGTTTAAGCGCCCGGGTGGGAATCGTGTGAAGCCCCGGCGTCGATGGGGCCGCCCGATTGGCCCAGCTGGTGGCTGGAGAAGGAGCGGGATGTGCTTGGCTGGCCAATAGGAGCACCGTACTGCCGCTTGACGATGTGCGTGCTCCAAGGAATGCCGTGCGTTTGGGAAACGTCGGGTTGTTGAACAACAGGGAAGAGCTTGCAGATTCAAAGTTGAGGTGATCTTCCTAAGCAGGGGGGGTTTTTTTTTGGTTACACTCATGCACTTTAGCCGCTCATGCTCGTTCTGTCAGTTGAGACTGGATAGGAATCGTACCAGAGGCAGGTATTCAGTTGAATCGTAGTCTCATCGTGGGCTGAGAGATAGTGAGTACCATGCTGTTGCTATCGAAGTTCTTCCAGCAGTGTCGAGCGGTAGAGCCGGTGCCGATGCCGTGATAAGATTGAACTTATCATTACTCCATACCAAGCCTCGAATTGTGCGACTGAAGTAAGTCTAGTCGTGTCACATGGTTATATAAATACCACGGGTAGGACGGTGCGACGACATGGGTTGAGTGACCAGCGAGATGGCGGTTGGAGACTGTTCTAGTTGGACAATCAAAGTGAGGGCATTCCCATACGCCTCGCAACCTGCAATTTCAGCGGACAGCTGGCTGTGCAATGCCGTCATTGGAAGTTAGAGGCTACCTAGGCACTGCTGTTGGAGCCAGGTCCCTGCATGGTTTCGACCTGACTAAAATCTACAGTTGACCGGCAAGGTGACATGCCAATATGGATCCCACGACTCTTAGGTAGGGTTGAACAACTGCGTTGGCGGTCTTCCCCTGGATGGCCTGCGGTTATTTTCTATAGGCAACGCCCGTGTTGCCATGTCGGCCTGCTAGCTCCAGGTAGTTGATATACTTGGGCACATAGAATTCTCGCGGCCAGGACAATGTTGTCGGAAGCTGACACCAAACAACCACAGCGTCACCTCACCATTTAGGTGTGTCGAACTTCCGGTATCATGGGATTAGCGGGATATCTGCATGGGACGAAGCCGTCCAGAAGAAAAACGTCGCTGGTCTGACGCGAGGACTAAATTATCCACACCGCCTCGAATCTTGGGGATAATTCTATGCATTTAGACACCAAAACCCAACTGTCGGCTAATTGGGTTGGCGTAAATGCCAACTCGGCCGACAAACTGTTGCTGACGGGCCATGGTCTTCGGACCGAGCTGTCAGCACGTTGTGTTGACCTGCGTTCTTGGGGGCATCTCTTTTCGTACTAGGCACCTTCTCGCCCCAAATTTGAAGGCCAACCATTCAGCCAAGGCCCAGGGTCTGCATCGAGACCATCTCGTGGAGACGCTTATGATGGGGCCGACAGGGGCACTCGGCCATGCGGGGCCTGGGGAGGCACACCAAAGCTCAAGGCGCACGATGAAAGACCGTTCTAGATTCCCATGATCGTCATCGGCGTTTCTCGATGTGGGCGAGCGAGTTCCACCGCATCCGTTCAACTCCACTGCCATTGTCCGACAAGATCGGGAACTTTTCCCTCCTTATTAGTGCTTAGCCCTTCTTGCTCGCTGTCCTATCGCATGTGGGTTTTGCATGACATCCCTATGCCTTGCGGTATTACCCCTTTTCCCAACCGAGGCACGCCAGGAGCCGAAGGGGAAGACAAGAGCAGAATGAGGCTCGCTTCGGTAACTGTCATTCATGACTCTCCACTCATGCACGAACCCAGGCCCCCAAGCCTTTTGAAGCTCCTTGACAGCGAAAAGGCCAGAGGAAGAGAAATACCCACAAGTTGCCTGATTGAAGTGCATCTTGCTGATAAACTGAACTGGGAATCGAGGTGTTATCGAAGGTCTGCAGACACCTTCCCTGATGCCAAGAAGTTGCACCAATACTTCCGCAGCCGTTTATGATTGCTGCAGAGGAGCACCGACCAATATTGTCCGTTGTGCATCACGGCCTGTCTCTGTCTCCCTCTTGCTGTCTCGGCTCCGAGTATGACCTAAGAATATCGCTATTATCGGTAGAAAGAGACTGATGATCGACGGGGTGAAAGTCTAGGCCCATGACAAAAATCGACGAAGCCAAAGCTTGTTCAATCCCATGTCTTTTCATCGACTGGTTCGTGCGTGACTGGCTGGACGAGCATGGCTCAATAAGCACGTCCACCAAGGTAAAACCAAAGATTCGTCTCAGTGCGCTGACTTGGCACAAGAGCCGCCCCAGGTCCATGCTGGTGATATTAATATATCTGGCTTGTCGGACTTCGGGAACTTTCAATTGATGCTAATGGTAGACTCGGAGGTTTCTTACGATATCATGAGTGAAATAGGTAGTTTCAACGTCGTCGTCGCCCCTGATATGCATGTCCCTTATCCACAACCTGGGTCTCCAACAAAGCGGAGATATTGTTTGGTGTTAGCGTCAATTATGCTCTGTACCCACAAGATACTTCAATCTCTGTCCCCAGTAAACCCCGGACCTGGTGTCGAAGAGTCGTAAACGAGCTGAAGCTGGATGGTTGATCCCTTCTTTATTAGCATTGGTTCCTTTTTTTGTGGTTTCCCTAAGGTACCTAATGCCGAACCGTCCGATGGGATTGTTATCGCGCCTTCCAGCTGGAAGAGCTCAAATGCGGAGCAGCTTCCTCATTCCCCCCGATGTGACTTGCCTTACTTGACGCCTGCTGCCCCCTCATTCGTGCTTTACCTACCTACCTAGGTAGACCAGTTTCTTCCCTTCCACCCACCATCTCCAGCATCTACTGTAACGTCTTCCACAAAGAGACGGCATTCTATCGAATTCCTATCTTCGATTACCCCCTTTGGTCGATGGTTTCAGTCGGGCCCTGGCCCTGGATCTCCCCATTATTATCTGCGCTGACCTAGACCTGACTTTAATGCTCAACGTCACGCTACGGAGACTCGCTTTCACCCGGCGCTGCCTGACGACCTAGAATTGCCCTCCCATGCGGCTCTTCCGGTCCCCATTCTAAACACGATTCACGCCAGGCCCCGTCCCTTTTCGATTTCGAATCCGCCACCTGGACAAGAACAGTTCTAGTCAAAGCCGGATTAACTCGAATCTTTTATTTCGTATTGGCTATTGGATATCTCCTTCGCACAAGGCGAACCCACGTTGCGTCCGAGTCAAGCTGCATGGTCCCAGTTTCAACGAGCGCTACGGAACACTTTAGCTGGAAATACCCTGCAACTCGTCCCGTCTGATCCCATATCCCATCTCGATCCCCATCCGTTCCTCCCCCCCTTCGACGCCGCGGCCGTATTCCTCAACATATACCTACCTGGCCGGGCTAATTGCGCCGCGCAAAGGGTACCTGGCAGAAATCTAGCATTGACTGCATCATCCTAATCCCCACTCCCGACACAAGTCAGGTAACTTCCACTACCATCCACACCCGCACTGCGTGCACATACTGTACCCTCACAGACACACGCCCCTCGTCCCATCTCGATCTCCTGCTTGCTGCTGCGCAAGGCTCCAGCCACTAGGTGCCAGGACTCGCAGACCCTCCCTCCGGGGCTTCGACTCCGTCGTCGCCCCAGGCGCATTCATGCAGCAGCCCTCTAATCCCAACTCTCCCTCCGCTTCTTCGAATTGTCTTGTCACCTCCGCCGCCGCCGCCGACTCGACCGACCCCGAAGACGACGATCACCACCATCGCCATCCTCTGTACAGCTCCGCCTCGGCGCCCGTCCCCACCCTCGACAACTCGAACACGAGCACCACCAAAACTGAGCCGGACGCTACTGCTCTTACCGCTGCCACTACCACCGTTGCGGAGGCTTACAACAGAGATACGACATCTGGCTTGTTTGCCCACGACCTTCACCGAGTTCCAGCAGCAGCATGGAGGCAAGGCCTTAGCATATCAAATCTGGCCTTCAACGTGCCAGTATCCGACTCCGCGACACCGTTCAAGGCGATTTCGACTGCCGGCGCTATCCACCAGTCAAGTCTATTCACGGCCACCAGATCGCAAGGTCCCAGCGCACCCACTCGAGGGCTCGAGCAGCCTTCCGTTTCGGCGAAGCGCCCCTCTGCCCCGAACAGAGGTGAACCCGCCATGCACCCGTCTCCCGTTAAGAAAGCTCGCACCGGTGCCTCCCCCCCTCGCAAGGTCGAAATACCTAATCAAGTCGTGGGCCTTCATCCTGGAGCAAGGGGAAAACAGCAAGGGCCCCTCTCTCCCCTCTTCTTCTCGCACACGCCTTCGAGACATGTTCATCGCCCCGCGAGCTTTCCAGCTGCTGACCCTGCTGTATCTATGCTTGCACGTATGCGAGAGGACCCAGCCGGAGTTGTGACCACGCTCAAGCTGCCTCACGCAAGTGTGAGTTCTATCAGCCCAGGCAGATCTGAGAGCACTCCCGGTAGTTGGGGCTCCTCAATGGACATACCTGCGCATTCTGTAACTCCTGACAGCCGCACCCTCCCACCAGGGCTGCAGATGCTGCAGGGGGTTGGTGTCATCGAATTTCTTGAGCAAGATGAGAGGCCTACCTTCTTGATAGACTTGGATAACGCCGCCAATGGCAGCCGCGCCGGGCTACATATCCTCTACTACAATGCATCCATGCGGTCCGCGCACGATGTTCTTCAGTTCCTGACAGTAGACCAAGAAGATGCCAGTTCAGACACCGACTTTGGGCGCTTCAAATCTTGGATCATGGCACCGGCCAAGGTTCGGGCGCTATCTGACACAAACCCCTCCATGCACATCTACGCTGGTATTTCTTGGACCTCCTCGACGCTGAGGCGAAGGTTTCGCTTCATCAGTGCCCATGCAGGCTTTGTTAGCCCACGACCTAGCTCTTCGCTGCCTCTTATTGACGAGGCAGCTGCCTCAGAGACTCGTAGCGTTGTGCATTCACCGGAGATGCCAGCTACTCCTGACGCTGAGCTTGTTGATGCACCGGACTACTTTGGGGACATCGAGCCAGAGTTTACTGCCTTCAACACCGATCCCACAGGCGCTGAAGTTGTAATGCAGGGTGATGAGCCAAGATTGCATCCCGACGACTTCACAAATCAGGTGTTCCAATCGCAGCCTGCAAGGTCGATATTTGACTGGACAAGGATACCAATCTCGGACAGTCTTCCCCCTCACATCAAGTTCGCTCGGTCTGTCGATTGGGGATCTACTGCTCTAGGACCTATTGAAGATTGGCCTGGAGACCTGAGAGCCATGTCCAACCTTATTATGGGCAGCCCACACCCTGCCGCGATGTACTGGGGACCTCAGTTCGTCACTCTCTACAACGAGGCTCATATTGAACTGGCCGGTCGAAAACATCCTAAGATGATGGGCGCAACTTACGTGGAGGCATGGTCTGAGATTTGGGATGAGATTAAACCTGTCTTCAAGAGCGCCCTGGAATCTGGCCAAGCTACCATGAAGCACGAGAACCAACTTTTTATCAATCGACATGGCTTCCTCGAGGAAACCTTCTTTTCTTGGTCTATCGTTCCCATTGTGGGTGGCGACGGCGAGGTAGTGGGGTTATACAATCCTGCTTTTGAAAATACCCGACGGCGAGTAAATGAAAGGCGGATGCACATGCTTCGTGAAATCGGGGAAAGGACGGCCACGGCCACCACTGTTCAAGGCTTCTGGCCTCAGGTACAAAAGGGCCTTGAGTATAACGAGTACGATGTCCCCTTTGCCCTAATTTATTCGGCCATGGAGGATACCGAGAGCGAAGTCTCGTCTTTGCATTCTGGCAGTATGATTCATTCCCCCCAAATGGTTCTTGAAGGGGCTCTTGGTGTTCCAGACAGCCACCCAGCCACAGTTTCGCACCTTGATTTGCGGCAGTCTGACGATGGATTTGCTCCTTACATGCGCCAATCAATGGCAGCGGGCGGTATACCAATCGTTCTCTCTCAGGAAAACGGCACCCTCCCGACGAATCTCATCGAGGGCCTTCACTGGAGAGGTTTTGGTGATCCTTCAAGGACCCTCGTCATATTCCCGATCATTCCGACGACGACAGGTGAATCCGTGATAGGTTTCATCATTATGGGCGTTAACCCTCGCCGGCCATACGATGACGACTACAAGTTGTTTATACACCTTCTATCCCGCCAGCTTGCCACGTCAATGGCCTCTGTGGTCTTGTTCGAGGAGGAGATCAAGCGTGGGCAAAGGGCTGCCCGACTCGCTGCGTTGGATCGCCAGGAACTCTCCATGCAGCTTTACCTCCGCACACAGGAAGCGGTGGAAAGCGAGTACAGGTTTACTAGAATGGCTGAGTTCGCGCCAGTAGGCATGTTCATTGCCGATATGGCCGGGAAAATCACTTACTGCAACGATATGTGGTGGCAGATTTCGAGGCATTCCCGTTCCGAAGACTCTGTAGACACCTGGTTGGACAGCGTCCGGAACGAGGATCGGTCTTGCCTGGAGGAGGCATGGACGAGGCTATTCACGGAGAAGGTCACCATCTCGGTAGAGTTTCGATTCAAGTGCAGCCAGCAGAACGATGGAAACACAATCGACACTTGGGTTCTGATGAGCGCATACCCCGAGAAGAATCAAGACGGCAACCTCAAGCTGATCTTTGGCTGTATCACGGACATTTCTTCACAAAAATGGGCCGAGAAGGTGCAGAGCGAGCGTCGGGAGGAAGCAGTGGAACTAAAGCGGCAACAGGAAAACTTCATTGACATAACAAGTCATGAGATGCGGAACCCGCTTTCTGCAATTTTACAATGCGCTGACCAGATTGCGAACAACATCAGCGCGTTCGATTTGTCCAACGTCAAAGCGGATGTGGAAAACCTATTGGAGGGATGTCTCGATGCCGCCAATACAATCAACCTCTGCGCAAGTCACCAGAAGCGCATCGTTGATGATATCCTGACACTATCCAAGCTGGACTCGAATCTTCTATCCGTGACCCCTGTGGACGACCAACCTGTAAGAGTCGTACAAAGGGCACTTAAGATGTTCGAATCAGAGCTCGTGGCTCACGACATCGAATTTGACTTCAATGTGGACAAGAGTTTTGAGAGATACGGCATCAAGTGGGTCAAGCTTGATCCGTCGAGGCTGCGCCAGGTCTTGATCAATTTGATGACGAATGCCATCAAATTCACGCAAGGTCGGGAGAGACGGGCCATCTCAGTCAGCCTCATGGCATCCAAACATGTGTCCGAAGTGAGTAGCAAGGGCATCACGTATTTCGACAGAATCGACCATCAGCGTACAGCTGTGATGGACATCAATAACCCGGAAGAATGGGGTCGCGGCGAGGAGATCAACATCCACTGCACAGTTGAAGACACTGGTCCTGGCTTGCTCGAAGAGGAGATGAGGCTTCTGTTTCAGCGGTTCCAGCAGGCAACTCCACGGACACATGTGCAATACGGTGGATCGGGCTTGGGACTCTTCATCTCCCGGATCTTGACGGAGATGCAGGGAGGACAGATTGGTGTTACGTCCCGGCGAGGTATTGGCAGCAAGTTCAGCTTTTACATCAAGAGCCGACGCTCTCTAAGCCCTCCGTCCGATTACGAGCCGATCACATCATTCAAGATTGCAAGAAAGTCTCCGTCCCCGGCAACTCAGACCAAACCTGAACTTACCCGCCAGGTCTCACAGGCGGGGCCAGAAAACTCGAACCAGCTATTTGATGTGCTGATCGTCGAGGACAACATCGTGAACCAGAAGGTTCTTCAGCGCCAACTGCGTAACTGCGGAAATAATACCTTTGTCGCGAACCATGGCAAAGAAGCTCTCCAGACACTGCAGCGATCAAGATTTTGGGCAGGGAAGGAAAGCGAGGGCGTAGACATTTCCGTCATTCTGATGGACTTGGAGATGCCCGTCATGGACGGCATGACGTGTGCTCGTAAGATTCGAGAGCTAGAGCGAGAGGGGACGATCGTCCAACATATTCCGATTATTGCGGTAACAGCTTACGCGCGACCGGAACAGATCGAGAGTGCGAAAGCCGCTGGAATTGTAAGCCCTTGTTGCCATAATTGCACGACTGGTTTTGCTAACTACTTGTCTCTAGGATGATGTCATCTCCAAACCGTTCCGGATCCCGGAGTTGTTACCAAAGATTGAAGAACTGGTGAGCAAGTACAAGAACCTCACGGTGTCGGCCTGAAGGCGCTGAGAGCTGAGGTCTTGCGCTATCTCAATACGCATCATACTTGAATTCCCTTTCTTTGCCAGACAATTCTGGTGCTTTTCTCTCTTCTACCCTTCCAGCCTCAATATCACGGCTGGAGATAACACTGCCCTTCAGCATTAATTGCTTAGATACATAGTTTCTTGTCCACCTTATCATCACTTATTGTTTTTAGGGTCATGCCCCTCAGCATTGGATTTATGTCAGGCATTCAGGCGTTTAGGTAAGAGACCTTGGCACGTTCGTGACCTGGGAAGCATGGCAAACCAGGGACGTTATCGGGCTGCAGAACATGAGAGCAACTAGGGAGTTTGTTATCTTTTGTGTGAGAATTGTCTGACTGGGTTTGGACAAATGGGTGCTGAAAAAGGGTAAGCATTGTTATAGGATACATGATGCAGCGCGAGGGCGTTGCTGGCTGATGAGTGTTGTGTTTTCTCGTCGGATCTGCTGGGACTAAAGAGGCAGAAATCTTCTGCCAAGTTTTTTCCTTTCCTTCTTTTCTTCTTCTTTTTGCATTCAAAGACGGATGTGGGAATTTACGATGACGATGTGCATGTATCTAGACAAGACTCTTGGCGACTATGATATCCACAATCTAGATTTGCCGCGACACGATGCCTCTTGGATTGCATAGTTCCAGTCGACGACAGGATGTTCGGCCTTGTTATCATGAGGTGAGGAATTGGTAATTCCAAGTCGCCTTTGCAGCAAACTACGTACCTGGGACGACATAGACGAAACCGAGCTACTGGGAGTAGTGCACGTGGTTGACAACATCCAGGCTACGAAATTAGGTGAGAAAGGACTGGGGTCTGCTTGAAGGTGACCTCACAGTTTCACGACGCTCTTTGGAAACTAAAGATATTCAACACGCAACAGTTGTATTATTAGGTATTAATTATCTCCATTCCGGGTATCAGACAAGAAAAAACAAGCAACGACGCGAGCATACCGCCTCATCAAGGCCGGCAGCCGGGACCAACAATCTTTTTTGTGTGGTTTTGTTATCCGTTTCCGGATCTTTTTTGGCATCCTCCTCTCCAATTCAGCAATTATGGAAATTGGTATCAGTGAAGCAGTCTTGACAGGGTATCTTGTGAAGAAATGCAGATCCATCCTTCCATTCCCAACCCTTTCAATGCGTGTGTTGTGTGTTATTTTATTTCATAGTGGATTCAGTCGTAATTTGCAACGATCAACGGCGGGCTACCCTCTAGGCAGCGGCGGTGACGACTGGAGCAGGGGCAGTAGCCTTCTCAGGTTTGTTCTCAGCCTCGGGCTCAGCGGCCTTAGCAGGCTCGCCCTCCTTAGTTGCTTCAGCCTTGGGCTCATCGGCCTTGTCCTCAGGGGACTCCTTCACGGGCTCCTCCTCGGAGGGCTTCTCAGCAGGCTTGGGGGACTTGCCACGGATGGTGTTGCGGAGCTTGGAGAAAGCGGACTCCTTGGATTTCTCACCTTCGCCGGGGGCGGGAGACTTGTCACGCTTGCCGAAGGCGAATGGCAGGGACGACTTGCGCTTCTCCTTGATGTCCTTCTTGGCCTCGGGGGCGGGGGAGGCAGCAGCAGCAACCTCGGTGGTCTCAGCGGGGACGGTGGCAGGATTGGAGACGTCAACGGCGAGAGGAGTGGTAGCCTCGACAGGAGGAATGACGGGAGCAGCCTCAGCAGCCTCATGGTCCTTGGGAGCCTCGGCAGGCTCAGTGGGCTTCAACTCAGGAGTCTTTTTCTCCTTCTTGGAGAAGACATTACCAAAGAAGCTGTTGCGCTTTGTGGCAGTCGGCTTCTCCTTGGGGCTCTCGGCGGGCTTCTCCTCAGTAGCAGGAGCAACCTCGGCGGGAGTCTCAACCTTGGCAGGCTCCTCGACAGGCTTGGGAGCCTCCTCAACAGCCTTAACGGGCTCATCAATCTTGGGCACCTCGTCCGTCTTGGCAGACTCTTCAGCAGCCGGAGTCTCGGCGGCGGCGGCCTCCTCAGCAGGCTTGGTCTCAGCCTCCTTCTTCGACTCCTCCTTCTTGCCGAAGCCGAAGAAAGAGGTTCGCTTGCGGCTGGCGGATCGTCGTTTGGGCTCCTCAGACTTGACCTCCTCCTTCTTGCGCTCCTCCTTGGCTTCCTCCTCTTTGGGGGCCTCCTCAGTGACGAGAGCAGCCTCAGTAGCAGCAACAGGGGCAACAGAGACTTCCTCCTTGGGGGCCTCAACGGCCTTCTCCTCCTTCTTGGCAATTGGAGCAGGTTTGAAGCTCTCGATAGTAGCCTTGTATGTCTCAGACTGGGGAACTGTCTCGGAGAGCTCCTTGGCCTCGGCAATCTTGAGCTTCAGCTGGGCAACCCAGTTATCACGCTCGGCAGCATTGGCAGCCTTGAAGGTGTGCTTGTTGCCCCTGGAGGTCAGGTGGAACTTGTTGGAGCCATCGGTCTCGGGCTCTGTAGCATCAGCCTGCGGGGTTTTTGTGGTTAGCTTGCTTTGGCATGTCGGCAGTTGAGAGCATGGGGTTGTGTGGGAGTGGATCCCGAACTTACCAGGCTGATGACGCCCGAGGGGCTCTTCTTGTCGCCAACGAATAGAAGACCCTTGCCAGTCTCAGAAGCCCAGGCGATGTTCTTGTGGGCGGTCTCAGTGGACTTCTCGCTCTTCTGGTAGTGGGAGAGAGCCTTGGGCTCAACGACATCGGAGCCGAAGAAGAAAAACTCCTTGCTGGCGATGAGATTTCTGTAGGGGCGTGTCGTTAGCAAACACTGCTTGATGAACCGGGTGTGTGCGCAGCCAGCAGCTCGAATGCGCATGACATCGCGATCATGCTCGAAACCACCGGCTGCGACGTACAAATTTCACTTACTTGGGGAAGCTGAGACCCTGGGCCTTGTGGTTTAGGTGACCCTCCTCGACGGGAACAACCTCTTCCTTCTTCTCCTCGGCCTTCGGAGCCTCCTCGGCGGGCTTCGCCTCTTCAACAGCCTTGTCCTCAGCGGCGGGAGCGGTCTCGACAGCGGCGGCGGGGGTCTCGTCGACAGGCTTAGACTCGACGGTAGTCTCGACTGTGGGAGCTGAGATGCCAGTGGCCTCAGGCTTGGTCTCCTTAGGGAGCTCGACGTTCTTCTGTTCCTCGGCCATTCTGAAAGATGTTGGGGGGGTATCAAAGGAGACTGGGTATCACAACAAACAAAGACGTTGGTATAAAAAAGGAAAAAAGGACGATGATCCAGAAAAAAGGCGTTGGGTTTCAGATGGAGCTGAAGAGCAGGTAGAGTAGAAGGGGGGAGAAGAAGGAGGGAGAAAGGGTCAGTAGGAGACGGGGACGCTTGGGGTACTTATTTGCTGCGTCCTACGGTGTCGGTAGCGGGAGGGCAAGGGTGAGTTGAAGAGAGTGGGGAGTAGAAGTGAAAGTGGACGTGGGTCTGCCATGGATCAGGCAGGGTGTGCGCGGTGTGGGAATTAGGATTGGTGGGGAGTGAAGAGATAAAGCCCGCCCAGCCTGAGAATTAAAGCTGGACTGTGTCTGTGTGTGTCTGTGACAGCAGTCAAATTGAGACAGGGAAGCGCCCAGTGTGAGAACCACCTAGGTAGCTTGGCTCATTCAATTGGCACCTAGGTACGGATAGCCATCCGCCGTTGGGCTGGCTCGTCCCGGAGTGTGCCACCTTCAGTTGGAACTCTGATGCCACTGCAGGCCAAAGTCATGAGGCGTTGTGAGGTATTTGCAAGTATTCACCGGTATTCTCCAGAGCTGTGAGAATTTCAGGCCTTCTAGTGAAGACTTCACTGTCTGCTGAAGCCCTGATGATACCTATTCATCACCATTATCATGATATCTCTCAGACTTCTCCCAAAATCTACCGCTCCGGGTACCTTGGTCCCCTCATCCGGTTCCTGAGATGGTCCCCTGAAGTCCCCTGTATCAGCAGGCGCTACAGCAGATAGCTCTGCTCACGGGCATTCATCGGTAACTGGCCATTATCACGTCAATACGCCGGCAATTGCAGGGCACAGCACCCGCCATGAACATCAGCTTTTCATAACTCCCGCGGGGAGTTTGCGTATTTACACCGACCGAATGTATCATTCATTCCTCTTGTTTCCCAGCAACAATCTGTCTCTGCCGAACCCTTCATCAATATCCCAATTCTTCTGAACACAATCTTGCTCTTTTCTCTGGTGTTGCTGGGTGAGTCGCTGGTCCGTGCTGCATTAAACGAGTGGGCCTAAAATTGCAGACGCCCCATGGCCCCGTCGACCTGCCGGCCATCAGTGGAGCCCTACTTTGAAAAGGTCCAGCGCTAGCCACGGACAAGATTACAATAACACCTCCAAGGCCCACATATCAACACGTACCTTCCCACTTGCAGACGGTCACGACAGGTACCTTTCTTGACCTCGATACCTATTCACCGTCCTTTCCATCTGTCGTCACCTCCAAATCTCACATGCTGGCAAGATACTTTTCTCGTGGCTCTAGATGATACTTCTCCAAAGTTACTCAATGAAGAAACAAAGAGAAATCCAATAAAACCACGGTGCTTTTCATGTTGACGGGCAATCCCGGAATGTCGGCGGCCCCTTTTCTCGCTACCTCTACCTAATCCTCAAGTGTTTGTCTGCTTCTCCTGGACTCGCCATCAACATCGACATTCATCATTCATCGCAGCACGGTGCGGAGCCACGCCCGCCGGCATTACTAGGTTCATCCGGATATTGGCCTGTGCAGACTCAACGCTATTGACGCTACCACCTGGGCGATCAAACCGGTCCTGGAACAACTGGAACCACTGGGAACCCTCCCTCAAGTCCATCTTCAGTGTCGTCGCCGAGATTCTGCCCTGGAACTTGGCCGTGTTCCCTACCAAGTAATACGGATACTCACCCCATCTCTCGTTCTGACTCAACAGGGCGGGTCCTCAAACAACAAAAACAGGATCCAAATCTCGCTGCTCACCCACTGATTTTCTTTTTAGTTCGGAGCAGGGTCTCGAGACGACATTCAACATCGATCTCCAAAACCGCATTGCCGAGCAATCTTGTCTGGCACTCCCCCAAAGCGCCGTACAATGTGCAAGCATTGGATGTGCCAGAGCCACAAGTTCTACTCCGTAGCTTTTCCGACTTCATGTCTTGCTGTCTAGCCGGTTGTGTTTTTCTCCGCGAGATGAATCGAAAATCGTACCTAACTACCTACCTAATTATAATCTACCCAGCTCCCTGTATTCGGGCTGGTCGAGCCCCTTGCTCCCGAGCATGGAACCGTGGGCCATGCGGAGCCACTGACTTCTTTCCAAACAACCCACCTGGTCCCTTGTCTCTGGATTTTTTGCTTCAGCCCAGTGCCGACAAGTGAACCACCTTGGCTCGACGTGGGCTTTGGTGGATCGCCATCAAAGCAAAATCCGAAATGATATTGTCCCAGCAGGGAAGCAGCATTTAGAAACGTCTGTCTTGACGCTTCGTGACCAGTCATCACTCATCGGCACCCTTTCCACAACGTTAGCTGGCTTCTGGCCTGCGTGGCCTTGTCCTTAGCCTTAGCCGTCTTAGCTTCTCTTCCTTGTGCCATCCACACAGGCCCAGTCACCGCCCACGGTTGTCATGAGGCTCTCCGTGATACTTGGTGGCTTGAAGAGTCGCTGCGCAACGACGAAAAGTGTTTCACCCTCTTATTCTGACGCACATCCTTTCTGTGCCTTATTGCTAGTCTCTGTTTCTCATCTCCGCCATTGGGAAGACACGGCAAACGCAAGCGTCAGGTCAGGTCAGGTCATATCAGGTCACGCTTCCACTATCCCCAGAAGCGTCATCCTCTGACAGACTCTTCATCCAGTAACCTTCACCGTCAACCCTCCATCATCTGTGGCTCGCGGGATCCCGCCATCGCCAAAGCGCTACCGGGAATCTATAACGTAGCCACACTGCAAGGACGTGGCAGTTTCTGGCCCATCGATTTCTCTGTGATTCTGTCTGGCCATGTAACAATATACAAGCAAAGAGGCTCAAACATGGCCTTATAACAGCACCAGCGACAACGTCGTATTAACGGGGTTCGGCATTGTGCCCTAACTTGAACTGCTCCGACGAATCAATCAATACGGTGCACTCAGGTACCTAGGTACCTACCTAAGGGACAAGACTCCATAAAAGTTAAGGTACCTACCTACCCTGCCCTGCATCTAAGGTACTTCCTTGGACTTCTGCACTGGAACTGGCAGCCCCGATGCCCAAGATAGTACCTTGCTTCGAGCTCTTGTCCCTTAGGTATTCGCCTGTTCCATGAGCTCATGCATGCTGCAGCTCGAGGCAGGAGCAGACGAGCATCACGATGGAGATGGGTCACGGGCTCACATGCAACCTTGTATCATCAACCTCGAAACTTGGATCTTCGCTCAACAATGGACCGCCCACTCAGCAGCCCTTTGAGGTTCCCTCTACACCAATCCAGAGTCAAGCATCCCGTCAACAAGCTAGTTGGTTATCCACCCATTCACAATCCCATTGCAATGCCACAATCCCGCAATCAGCTCCTACATTAGCCACTCAAGGCTCAAGAGTCGAGCAACCCCAGCCGTGGCTCACACGATCGCGCCTCTCCCTCACCTTGGGTCCAGGTGACTTGAAGCCCGGCCGCCGTCTTGGCTCAGTCGAGAATAGCTTTGACCAGCTGGGCATAGCAGGCCAGCCCAAGCCGTCAATGCCAAACCAATTCGGGACCGTTTCCAACTCTGTAGCCTCTGATCGCAGAGGCAGGACTTCGAGACTGCAGGCACTGATATTCATTCCTTCATTCCCTTGACTCAAACATCTCCGATGCGACCCCGACCTTCCCACGTCTATTGATACTAGTTAGTATCCAACGTTGGGCGCTTTCTGGTGAGACATCCAGTATCCCGTCGTCGGATCAACGCCGAGACACAGCATGTCCTTACGGATACAGATGTGCTGCAACGGCAAACGGGCACGACCTTCGTGCGGCCAGTGCTCTAGGTTCTGTTGTTCTGTTGTTATGGCGTTGTGGTGCTGGCCAACTGGCCTTGGTGACTTCAATCGCGGAAGGTCAACCGTCAGCATGCCATCGAATGGAAATGTGCCTTGAAGAGCCCTTCGATTTCGCCTCTGAGCCTTGCTTTGTCTGCTTTGGGACTTCGGCGGCTCTGCACTTCATCACCTTATTGCCTTGGCTCTGTTTTGCCGCCACCTCCTTTCGTGAACTGCCAGCGCCTTGATATTTGGATGGCTACATGCTAATAAAAATGTAAAATAGTACGACTACGTGACAACAGTGCACGAACACGATCACCACACGGTACGCCGCTGGTGGGCAATCAATCGAGATCCACATGCCACCACACCTTGGCTTGATTCCGACTTGTGGGACCAAGCCTGGATCCCTGTAGCCTTTTTGGCGCTTTGGGGTGCCATTACTACGGGGAATGTCGTGAAAAGCCGTGGAGGCTCTTGAAGTTGATCATCAGCCTCCAAGACCGTTTCTTTCTCCGCAATGTTGATGTTGTATCGCCCCTTGGGAACCCGGACAAGCAAGACCTGGACCGGAAGGCATTGATTTCGGCTCCTTTGTCCGAGGCACACCGACATTCGCTTGCTGAGATTGTATGGTTGCCATCCCTGGTGAGAGCTGATCCGTCGTCGACCGATGGTACCTGACCCCGTAGGCTCTGGAAATTGGGCCCTGCTCTTCTCATTTTACTGCTCGACCAAACACAACACTCCCGTTACCTCTTCGAGCCCAGTGGGTTTCCTCGTTTCACCCCATCAGCCACTCGCGGCTGCTTTCTGTTTGTCTGTGACGAGACCAGCCATCCGTACGGCATCTGGACTGTCAGGCCGCATCTCGATGATCCAGGATTATGAGAATCTCTCCAATCGCCATCCAGATACAGAGGTACCGTTATCATCAATCCTCGCTTCTCAGAACATAGATGCGGATTCCGTATCTCCTTGGTGCCCCGGAAGCTACAGTGAAGTACTCTGGGTCTGATTTTGTGATCTAATTGGGCTAAACTAATAATGAGCCACTCTTATTGGCCTGGTGCTTACTAAGATACCTAGGTGTAGCCTCCGGGGCACCAAGGAGATGATAATCTTGTCCAAAGGATCGCTTTGGAGTGCTCAGTGCGACATCCACAGCCTTCGCCGAACCACTCGTTACAATGATCGCTCGTACTCCGACTATCAAAAAGAAACTTGGCCGGCTCCACCATATGGTCTTACAGTATTGGCATTTCATGCGGCCGTGCGACTTATCCTAGCAGTCTTTCTTCATGCTGGCCCACTTATTCATCGTCGTCCCATGATTCCGTCTCGCAATCCTTCTGGATCGTCGTGATTCTTTCGAGGACGGGGGTGGGGTATTTTAGAATCTGTGTCGACTCGTCTTTCGCCGACCGGTCCCAACCGTTCCAGCCGTGACGGGTCATGTGCCGTTCACAAGCTTTGTCGCAACGGTAACTCTCGTACGCCGTCCACCGTTTTCAACCACCTGATTTGCCGTCAGCATCAAGGTGGTTTCCTCGTCCTCATCATTCCACATCACAGCTTGGCAATCCGGAATACCGGTGTCTCTTGTGAGAGTGGCCTCAGTCCCGGGAACGGCGGGATGTCCAAAGATTGAAAGGGCATTGACCTCTCGTTTGGGGTTATGTTGTTCTGGCACTGAAACTCCGTTTTGGCCGTTCTGGTGTGAGAGATAGATATTGTACACTTGCTGCCACTCATGATACCCGATAGTTATCTCTTGCAGTATTGGGTTTTCCATCTCGACTACATGGATCAACTCATCCTCTCGAGTGAAAGCTCATGCCATCCTGAGAGGTGGGAATGCATTCTCTGCTGTCCCTCGAGACCGCGCAAAGCCTGGGTTTGATATATCCTTCAACGCGTCTCAAACCTGGTCCTATCGAAGACAAATAACCTGTCGCTATTATTTAGCAACACTTCCAATACTCGATTGCTTATAGTCTTTCTATTTGCTCATGCGTACCATGCCATGCTGTACTGTACAGTTACAATGTTAAGTCAGCTTCCCCCTCAGTCTGTGCTTCCCATCCCACTATTCTCTTCCAGTTGGTTGCCACACTCCGTCGATCACCGTTGTCCTATTGCAGCAGGATAAAGCTCGACAATGATGACCCGCCCTTGTCCTTTATCCAGACAGTTCCTGCCTGGCCCCGCTCCCTTGCAGATTTCGCCATGTGCATGTCATGTGCCCGTCCATGCGGCCTCCCCTCGACAACACCCAGGACTCCCGCAGCCGCTTTGCTTCTCGTGGCTCAGGCTTCAGGCTCTTTCGTTTCCTGATGGTGTGTAGGACCTGGTTTTGAGCTCACCCCGGCGAGAAGCTTGGTGTAAGGTAAGCTACGTAATGGTTGCCTAGCTTTCTGTCATGTACGTAATAACGTTCTGGTTTCTGATTGTGCGAGTACCGCTGCCGTCAACCCGCGGTTATCGGTTGTAAGAATGCGTATGTTACAGGTCGTAGATGTTGTGAACTTGATCACGATCTTGATTCGATATGTATGGACTAGGATCAAGTGGGATTTCCGATTGAGCCCTTTTGTTCCTGCGACTCTTAACTTTCGGGTAAGGGAAGAGATCTTTGGAGTATCGTCTTTAAAGGACTGACTGGGATCCTGATCTGCTTGTTGCCCAGATGTTCCCGCATGTCATGGCTCTTGTTGAGTATGTTGAGATGGCGGTGAGGCATATCGATGCAAGGAACAATGTAGTCGAGGCTGACGTGCTGCTAAAACTTTAGCCCACGCCATGGTTTACTGATGTCTCGCGTAGAATCTGCATACTACTCCTGATGCCGGTCCGTTTCAAGGGGCGCGTTCTAGAATTAATGGTCAACATAGACTTGAGCATGTGGGGAGTCTCCTATACCACCTTTTCGAGACTTTGGGCATGGTGATCGTGATGATGGCACCCTGAGTTCGATAGCTGGAGCAACTTGCTCCAAAACCGATTGTATGAAGGATTGATTGTATGGGGAACTCTGTGCTCCTTCTGTATGCGCTTGTCCGTCTTGAGATTTGTAGTATTGAATGCTTCCGCGGCATAGTTAGTGCCCATACAATGCACTTGGAGTTGGAATTGCTTGAATGACCCCTTGTGCGTGCCTGATTCTTCGTGAATTGTGTTCTGTTCCTCAAGAAATATGGCCAATCGTGTATCATGAAGTACCATGAGTTGCTTTGCGGTCTGCTTCCTTCCTTTCGAGGTCTGACGTCCAACCTCATCTGAGAACGTCGAGTCTTATGTAGCGTATCTACTCGGGCTTGGGATACTCTTCTTTATCCTAACTCGGGTTTCTTGAGATCGAAATGTCTTGCTAGTTCTCTCGGCGATTTTGTCGTGGAAGCCTTGTATGGGCGTCTGTGCCAGGTTCAAATCGGCTGGAGCCTGAGTTCGAGAGAAGCTTCTCTTGGTCGACTCAGTCATTTGTCTCTCGCGAGAATGCGACTTGTGTTTCTAGATACACTTCGGTTAACCTAGATGATCTCTACAATTGTTGATAACTGGCTTTCGCCCCTGGAGCTGCTTCATTCCTGGCTCTTGGACTTGTGCGGTTTGGGGCTCAGGGGGGCTTCAGGGCGTGTTTTCTTCGGGTTCAAAGAAGGGGATGGGACGTTGATACCCTTGGAGCTTGGTTCATTTATGTAACAGCGTAACAGTTCGATGTTATGGGAGGTTGTATCTCACTATTACGGCCGTTTGGAAGTAGGAATCGCGCTGGCGCTGGGCGATCTACCTCCTCCTGTGTAATAAATGTCAGGCCTCGATGTCTTCATTTTTCCTTTCGAGAGACTAGCTCGGCCGATGCTATGCTGCCGACTGGATTAGCTCATCACTAGTGTTGCTCCGGCAAGCATTTCGAACATGTCGATTACCTGAGGTCTGGGACTCCCTGCTTCGTCTGCGAGAACTGTTACTGAGATGAAGCGAAGATTTGGAGTCAGCGCAGAAGCAAGATGGAAGTGAATGAAGCACTAGAATGCTCGACGGTAGATTGACCGTGTTATTTAGGCTGAGGCCAGGAAGGGCAAGCCTTGTCCTTCGGGACTCTTCTCCTTTTTCTTGGCTTCGATTTCTAGAACATTAGCTTGTTCGAGCTCGTAAGATGCTACCGTGCTTTTTCTGAGAAGTGACTGTGTTATTCTTCGCTAAACAATGGGCCACCTCCGTACAGCATGCGTCTGGAACGTGGTATCGAGAATGGTACGGAAAACTGGAACTGGTGTTAGGGCACGTGCCATGATGTTGGTGAACAACATTTAAAGGAGAGGTACGTAGTTGGGCCATCAAGAGTCTCAACTATCGTTTCGCTATTATGTTTCATGGAGGAAGTGCGTTGCGAGACAGAGATGGGATGGTGTTTAGATAGGGGCTCGCAGTAGCATGAACAAGCCTCAGGTATCTTCCACTGTCTGGCATCTGGGCACCAGAACTACATTGGGCTATAGGTATTCGCAACAAGAACAGAGAGGTATGGGGTACGGGGTACTCATAAAACATCTTCCAATACCTCATCCAAGGTTTAACTGTGCACATATTTCCTCTCTATGCTTCCCTCTGTGGGGCATGCACCAAACGCCGTTGCCGCCTGGCAGCATTTCTGCTCCCTCCCTCACTAAGCTAAGCGGAGGAGGCTTTTTAGCAGTGATTCACTACCAACCTCGGGCTATATTTAAGGAGCCCTTTTCTGCCTCTTCCTCTTCCTCTTCCTCTCCCCCTTCCTACTCTTCATCCCCGTCCTATCCTCTCACATCTAAACACCACCTCGAGGCCTTGGATCAACCTCTCTCTTCTTGTTTCTCTCATCTTGACAAATCAAGCTTCATCAGCAGCGGCCTCTCTGTTGACTGATACCTTCCCTTCCCCTGTCGCAGCCTAACCCATCACGCCTCTTCACACGACGATCGTGTCCAATCTCCCCCAAGCACGCGACCATTCTTCTTACCCCTGACATTGAAGACAGTCATCTCTACTTTTTTCATAGTCCTCCATATCTTGATCTTTTTACCTCCTGAGATTCCTTCCAGAGCCGACAACCCGCCTCCCGTCTTTTCAGACCTCAGGTACCCTCAACCAGTTTTCGCAAGAAGAGCATTTATTCCGATCATCATTTTTTTACTCAGTCTTGAACATCTTCGGTGCTATTACCATCGTTGGGTTGACCAGTTCTGTCGACTATTCTGATTGGACAATTACCGTTGTGCAAGGTATAGGTAGTCTTCAAGGCAAGTACTTTTTTCTATTTTCGCCCCTTCCAATCAGCATCACTGCGCTTCTCCTCGCCTGTGCTTCAGGTGCTTCGGTCTAGGCCACAGGCGGGAGACAGTGGCCTATTGGCCCTTCTCTCCTATTGGCCCTTCTCTCCTATTGGCCCTTCTCTCCTATTGGCCCTTTTATATCCGACCGCCGTTTGTCAATGCATGCCTGTTTCCGTCAGGCGTTGGAGTGTCTATACTAGGTTCTCTGCTATCCCGTCACTTCCCTCCTTCCCTCCTTCCTTACTCCCTCCCTCCAAACTCATCATAAAACATTCTCTTGATTTCTTTCTAATCCTTACATTTCGCTCTTCAAATTTCGTCCCTAATCTCCTCCTTAACCTCATCCCCAACGTTATCCTTGTTCAGCATGGCGAAGAGAAAGAAGCCCAAGGCGGGTTCTAACCCCAAGGAAAGACCAGAAGCTCCTCAGAACCATCAAGCCCCTCAGCCCGCACAACCCAAATCGTTGGACAAGCCGAAAAGGATGTCGCGAAAGAAGCGTGGCAACACCTCGTCGACCGCTACGGAAACACCCCGTAAGTTGAGAATACTGTCCTTTGAAACAAGTTACAAATTGCTAAGCTACGCTCGATGCAGTCATTGAGCCTTACGGATCAATTGATTCCCGAAAGCGACTGGAAGCCTTCGGCTTCCATCCAGATGTATCGAACAAAAGTCCAGATGAAGAGTACAAACTCTGGCTCGCCAAGGGAGACAATGATTCGAAACGAGCTTACACTGTCTCGACTCTGTTTATCCAAGTATGTTGAGCCCTACACTTTACCTCATGTTTTGCTCTACATTAGACCAGAACTTGACTAACCTTATCAGAACTTGAAGCCGACCAGCTTCCCGGAGCTTCAGCTTCCCAGTCGTCTTCTGTGGATGTTGAATGGGTGGGAGATTTATGGGCAAATGATGGGTGAGTTGCTGGCAATGAAGGGTATCCGACAACTGGAATCCCTCACTGTTGCCTACCCCAAGGGATGGGCCTCGCTTTCATACGGCATGGTAAGACCTCCCAATATTATAAGTCAACAGTAGCTGTCAGTTAACAAAAACAGGCCGTCTGGGACTTCACCGCACAGGGGTTTCGAAAGTCCCCCTATGGGGGAGTCCTGTTGGCACTTGCGCCAGAATATTCCCAAGAGAGATTCGAAACCTCTCGCGCCATGCGAAGCGCTAAAAAGAAAGAACAAGCGGCGAGGAACAACGTGGTCACTGGGATCACGACTGTTTTTGACGAATGTGGTCCAACGGCTCCGTACTGGGGCGAGCATGAAAGGGACAGAGTCAAAACGTCAGGCTTTGACCCTGCTGGCAGATGGCATTCGCAGGCATTCGGCGAGAACCTCGTGAAAAAGATCCGATCCCTCCCCCACATTGAGGGATTGGGGAAGATGATCGAGGAAACAGTTGAGCCCGCACCTCATCAAGACTACCACATGTCAAAACAGATGGCCCTGATTGGGACGTTCAAACTCCGTAAGTACCAACCACAGCCGTCTGTGTTTCTAACTTGTTGCTGACAGAAATCTAGTCAACACACTCTACGGTCGGCAGAACCTCATTCGCGTTCTTCATTTTCATCGAACGCCTCTCCTTGACCGCCGCCTTGTGGCAATTATTCTGCGGTCTTGCCCCCAGGTAAAAATGCTGGGTATCTATGAATGTCCCCTTTTCCACGTCGGAGACGTGATTTGTCTCCTGGACCTAATCAACGAAGTCAACACGAGTCGGATCCAGGACCAACCACGCATCCAAGGCTTCGATTTCTATCCGCGGTATCACTCTGGGACGTCCCATCAAGGTGACGGAAAGCAGCATTGTGCGACCTATGGATTGACTTGGAGGCCCGAGAAGAACGATGTTGTTCAGCGGGGCCTGTTGGCCATCGTCTTACAAGCCGTCCTGAAGTCACGACGGATGAATATTGATCTTCTCATGGAGAAGAACGGGGCCTTTATGACATACCTGTCCGATCTGCCCATGATTCCTCTGAAGATTCAATCATTCCTCGACGGCCTTTACCGGTATCTTGACTTGGTGGCGGCCAAGTCGAAGGATAAGAACGCGATGAAGCAAGCTATGTACGACATGATGAAAGCGGTGCGATTAGGGATCGAGAAGTTTGACAAAGACTGGCCCAAATACTACTGCAGTTACATGGGGACGACTCTGCTATTTTGCTCATCCTGCGGGTACGAAATGCTCGAGGAGTTTTTCAGCAGTTTCGCCCGAGGCTCACGCCCTCATCGAAGATTGTGCACTGCGTGCATTTTGCGATGCTGGCTCGACGAGGAGTCAGACCATGGCAAGCAGGATGCCAAACGACTAATGGGCGTTTACTTCCCAGATTGGGATCCCAAGGGCTTCAACCATGATGCACCTTTGCATCAAAACGGCCACGATTTGATGCGACTGAAGACGAGGCAGAGTGTTCGGCCTCCGCCTCCGTCGATGCAGGTTGGCGCAGATGGAAATATCTACCAACCGCGCTACACGGAAGACCTCCTCAGAGACAACAAGGTTCACGGCGATTCTCTCCAAAACCTTCCCTCTTTAGGAAATATTCTGGGCGCGGACTCCAACAACGAGAACTTCAACATCGAGAATCTCAACAAAGAGGCGAGGCATCGGGCCTTGCTAACCGACATGAACAGGGCGGTGACCCTACTACTCAAGGATTTCTATCCTGGGAAGAAGGGAGGTTTGGAGGCATTCGGCGGCTTCCTTGACGAAAGTCAGGGCATGGTATCCCGTCCGAAAGAGTCGAGTTTGCTGAGCCACAATTTTGAATCAGCCGACTACTTCTACCAGGAATGCTTTAAGCGTGGCCATTAAGGCTTCATATGTACCTGTCTGGCCTATTGACCCATGGGCTGCGGTCAGACAAAGGGAGTTTTGATGCTTTTCCGAAAACGCTGTTCAGCGATTGCTACGATATACGAACTGGCTTCTAAAATTAGGTGCAGAGGAAGGAAGGTACCTTAGTTACTGAGGTAGTTTGCAAAAGAACGGTTTATATGAAAAGATGATGCTTGTGAATTCTAACCTAAGATAATAACGTTACTTTATTTCCCAACACAGTAGCTACGTATTTCAAGGATTATGAATAAGTATCAAGTTTTCAGCAAGACTTGGAAGACATTTGGCACAGCATTTATAGAATATCTATACTTAATTGTAGTATACTCCATGCTACATAAGTATCCTTTCTAACAACAATACCTACCCTACTTACCTAGCTACCTAGGTAGCTCCCGGGTTCCATACAAAAGGGACCTAAATTAGGGCCCGATGGGACCACCACCTGCAGCCCGGGCGGGGGGAGCCGGTACGCCCAGGCCATGTACCTTTTCCTTTGGGATCGTGCTGCACGTGATTGGGCGATTCGGTCTGTGAAGCAAACCTCGCCTCGACATCGCCGGCAGAATCTTTGGTTAGAGTCGTCCAGCAGTCAACCACGATGGCTTCCTTTCTACGTACCTTTTCGCTGTCCGCGACGACTTTGAACACCAGAAATGCCCTGGGGGCTTTTGCGACCCGGACCACCCGGTCAATGGGCGCCATCCCTTCTCTCTTCGCCAATCCCTCGACTGCGATGATTTCGCGAACACTTGGTAGCGGCTTGATGCAGCAGACTCGAGGCATGAAGGTCCACAGTTCAATCAAGAAGCGATGTGAGCACTGCAAGGTGAGATGACTCCAAGTTCGGGCAATTGGCGCTCCTCGACAAGCCATTGAGCTTTTCCTGCCAACTGATTCAAGTGCTAACATGTCCTCGCACGCACTAGGTTGTCCGACGGAAAGCCGGCAAGCGACACAACGGATACCTGTACATCATCTGCAAGGCGAACCCGCGACACAAGCAGCGACAAAGTTAAGCGGACGACAGGAGGCATTCGTGGCTGAGGAAATTGTACGATACTGGAAAACGCCCGGAGACTGCGGATCGAACACATCTAGACGGCGGCCAAATGGCGCCCATGGGAATGCATGTAGGCGGGATAGAAAGAACAATACAAGCGTTTTTGTATGGGCGGATGAGGCGTCAACTGAGCCTGGAGAATCTTGGAGGTTGAGATGGCAGACAGCGCCGGCAACGGGCCGTCATGTACAACTACTGCGCTACATACCATCGATATACCTCTCCATACCTTCCCATTCCGTCTTGCCTGTCGAGAGCAGATATCTGATGTGAGTCTCGGAGGCGGAGTCAGTCTTGCGTGATATCTTGGGGAAAGGCCTGTGGAGTACTTACTACGTCTGTCACGTTGCGATGTCTCTCGAACTCATCGCGGGCATACTTTCGAGATTCAGCTCTCGTTGCAGGATCGCCAATTCGCCTCGTTCCGCGTAGGACAGTGCGGTAGAGTGACAAGACTCGCCCTCTTTGGATGAACTACACCCAATTCTATCAGCATTGGTGGGCCATGGCCATTTGCATAACACGGGAGCATACCTGGTCCAGACTCAGAGCAGGCTTGAGACGAGGACCGCCAGGGCGGGTGGCGTAGCCACGGCTGAGATTCAGCAGGCGAGTGCTGAGGATCATTCCACCGAGAACTACTTCATTGGAGAGGGGATGACTTGGTTCATGCTCATGAAGCACTGCGATAGATGGCGATGATGAAAGCCTTCAAAAAAGTCGCTTTCGCGTCTAGACGGCCTAACCTCGGTTATCTAATCGGCTTGGTCAAGGTTGGGGAAAGAGCCCGTGCATGTGCTGACTTGTTAGTGGCAGTCATCGTCGTGCAAACTCCTGCGAGACAATCAATCACTTTGATTTCCTCTCTTGTTCCCTTTTCTTCCCTCTCTATTTCAAATTCGACGATCAAGGCGATACCATGGCAGAAGCGAATGGTACTTTGTCGTTTTCATCCCAAGAGCCCAAGAAGAGACGCGTTGGACGAAGGCAACAATCGGACAATCCGATTGAGATAGCGAACAAGATCTCTGACGATGACTTTGTCAAGGAATACGTGAAGCCAAGGTGAGTCTCAGTATACCTCTCCTGATAAAGGCGGAACAGCTCTGAGCAATTGGCTATGTCATGTTCAGTAGCGATAGTTGGCCGAAATGGACGCATCCACGAAACGAAATGGCTTTCACCCTAAGCCTCTCACGTCCTGCCGCGATGAGCCATGAGGACTTGGAGGCGTGCTTCAACTTGGTTGATGAAACAAGTGGTGCAGACTATCGCAGCTCATCGCTTGGATGGCACGTGGCGATGAAGAATAAGGAGATGCGATCCCCAGACCTCCGGTACATTTTGGTAAAAGACAGTGATGACAACATCCACGGCTTTACATCATTGATGCCAACCTTTGAGAATCACGAGCCAGTCGTATACTGCTACGAAATCCACCTGAAGCCAGAGCTGCAAGGGTGAGTAAGCCAAGGCGGATTTTCTGTGCACTCCACGCCGACCTCCGACGGAGCTCCATCCAACATGGCAAAGCTGAACAGCGGAGAACGGTTGAGCTAATCAGAGACCGGCACAGAACTGGTCTGGGCAAGAAGCTCATGGGGTATCTCACAGATGTCGCGGAGAACATAGCAACGGTCGAGAAGGTGATGCTCACATGCTTTGTGAGCAATGCACCAGGGCTGAAGTTCTACGAAAAGCTGGGGTTCAGCAAGGACGACTACTCGCCGAGGGACCGAAAACTACGAGGAGGAAAGGTGGTGATGCCCGATTATGTGATTCTCAGCCGGCCAACAGCGTCTGGAGTTGTGGATAACTCTCGGACTCGTCGACCTCGCGTTGAGCGATGATATGAAATGCAAAGGTGGCTTTTGGCCCTATGATGGTTAAGCTGACTGCGATGTGTGAGCCGTTGATCCGTCACCCCGTTTCGTATTGCAGCCGCGTGCGTCCATTCAGGAACGATACACATCAAATATTATTATTTTAGCATCGGCGACAAGGGAAAATACAATCCGATCGGTAACGACGCCCGTCAATTCGCGCTGAGGCGTCTCGACAAGGCGTGGCCCTGCTGGCCATCGCAGTGGTGGACGCACTCTGTCTAGCTCGAAGCTTGTCGACGCCCAAATCCCTCCATCCTGCGACGGGGCTCACGGGCACCCAGGGTCGTGGCTGATCTCCTCGCTCTGTGCTTCCTTCGGCCTGATAGTCTGCTTGTGTCGGGCTTGTGCAGGTTGCACAACTGGCTCGTGAGACAGCAGCATGCTGGTAGTCTCATGCAATGGATGGATGCTATGGAGGGGTGGTCTCTGTCAGAGGCGTCAGCCGGCTTGAGTCTGACTCCGCCGGTGACCCTGTTGGCTGTCATTGAAATGAAGGGCTGGCTTCGCTTGCTAGGAGGCTTAGGAGCTGAAGCTTGGAAGCTAACCTGTGATACGCCAGGCCGAAACAAAACCAATTGTCGTGCCGAGACGAGACGAGAGTTTTTACCTATTTCTTGAGCTCCCATAATAGGCTCCGTTATCGTCCACTCCGTCTCGAATCTTTCTCTCGCGTCTCTGGCTATCGCATTGCTCCCCTCACCTAAGCTTCGACTATCATTCACATCGTCCACATCGTCGGCTGTTCAATTGATCAAATCATTCATCCATCAAGATGGCACAGCAATACTCCCAAGGACCCAATGTCCAGAACCAGGAATGGCAGAGCAACCTCTGCAATTGCTCGCCCTGCGACTCTTGCCTGCTCGGCACCTTCTGCCCTTGTATTCGTGAGTGCTGCCTCATGCTGCAGCGACTTGATGGCAATTGGAAAGCTTACAGTTCTCGTCGCAGTCTTGGGCAAAACCTCTGACCGCATGAGAGACCCTACCATGCAAACTGCCGATACCTGCAACAGCGATACCCTCATCTTCTGTGCCATCCAGTGCGTGACTGGCTGTGGTTGGATGTAAGTCCCCTAGTTGACACTCTTTCTCTCGGCTTCTCATTCTTGCCGGTTGCGGGTTGCTGATCATGATGTCGCTGCAGCTACTCCATGATGAAGCGTGGTGAGATCCGTGATCGATTCGGCATCAAGGGCAGCGGTATGGGCGACTGCTGCGTCAGTTACTGGTGTCTCTGCTGTGCCCTCATCCAGCAAGACAACGAAGTCAAGGCCCGTCTCGCTCAGGGCCCCGTCACCCAAGGCTACCAGCCTCAGAAGGAGGGCATGCATATGCCCAGCTCTCCTCCTCCCCAGCAGTCGCAGCAGCAGCAGCAGCACCAGTACCAGTCTCCTCAACCCAGTTACCAGTCTCCCCAAGGCTACCAGTCTCCTCAGCCCCAGGGATCTTTCCCTCCACCTCAGCAGACCTACAACCCCCACCAGCCTCAGCCCCAGTACTAAGTGCGTCATTCGAGTTGAGGGAGGTTTAATGGAATGAGGCGCAGGTCGGGAGGCGCCAGGCGCCCGTAGTGCGCACGAGATGCTACCATGACACCAAAGAGTGAGACGGGGCAGAAATTGGAGAAGCTGGTGGGCTTTGCCGATGGATGAGCGAACACTCGGCATGTACGCGCCTACGGATTATACCCAAGTGACTGAAAAATCATCATGGTTTTCTTGTTGATTCAATGCTCAGAATATCTGTTTCTTCGGTCTTATTTCCTTTGCTGTCTCTGCACGTGCTCCTACACTTCGTCCTCAACCGTGCTTCGAGCCAGGACCAAACCTTCATCTCCATGAGGGCAGAAAAGGGACATGGAGGATCGGATTGAAGTCATGCCGAACGAAGAGTAAGAAAGTACGGAGCAGCTGAACCCTTGTCCATGATCATCCATTAAAAACCCCACTTTTTTAGAGGTATCGTTCTGTTTTGGTCTGCAGCGGTGCTTTCCAGGGCTGAGCAGTCTTGCAGCCAATAAGCGGCTTATAATTACCCGTTAGCTCACCTGGGCCGCAGGCCCACATGAGCCAACGGGTAATGTTAGAAATTGTTCAACTCATGTGGATTCTTTTGAACGGTGAGATGACAACGGCAAACACTGGATCGTCTCATGTGCCTAATAATCAAGTCTTTTCTGGACTGGTGCTAGGTTTCGTCTTGTGAATGGGAAAGCTCAACTTTGGCTGCAACTGTAATCCGAGCATCAACAAATCCGACATGCACCGACCGGCAGCACTTCAGTATCAGATTGGGTATCAAAAAATTCATTCATGACCTTTGCCGCTGTATCTCCCAAGAGTCGACAGCAAAACGCCCGCGCCGCACCTCTATCCGTAGTGGTTGGTCAAACGCCTATTCAGATCTACGGTTGTTGAGGTTTCCATCCTCTGAATTTCGTTTCCAACTCCCAAAATGCAAGTGGTTGCATGCAAATGAACCCAGCAACTTTTCATATCCCATCCGTCATCTCTTCAATAATACGTTACACATCATTACGCGTAAAGCTTCTTCTCATAAGTCTCCATGTTAACGTTGCCCTCCAGCTGGGCGCTGGCCGTGCGGAGCTCGAAGCGCAGTTCACCAACCTCGGCGCTCTTGTGCAGACCCTCCAGGCTGCGCATACCGCTGTCCTGAAGAGAGTGCTTGAGACCCGCGGCGAGGTAGGGGATAAACTTATTAATCGACCTATAGATTGAGTCAGCATTTCACATGCTCCGTTCAGTGCTGGGAACAAGACTTACCCTCGGTGAGCCACGGCACCGGAGACACCCTGAGCAACCAGGACGCTGTCACCCTCAGAGAAGTAGCGGGCAGTTCCAGCGTTGCTCTTCTGGCTATCCTTGCTACCACCTCCTGCCTTCTTGTCCTGCATAGCATCAATGCTGCCCATGCCTCGGTAGGCCTTTACAAGCTTGCCCTCGCGCGAGACGAAGGAAGTGCCGGGAGACTCGGTGGTACCGGCCAAGAGACCACCCATCATGACGGTAGAGGCACCCAGAGCAAGACCCTTGACAATGTGGCCGACGTTCTGGACACCGCCGTCGGCGATACAAGGGACGCCGAAGCGAGCAGCGAAGCGGCTAACGCTGTACACGGCAGCAGCCTGGGGACGACCGACGGCCATGACCTCCTGGGTGATACAGGCAGAACCACTGCCCATACCAATTCGGAGACCATCGACGCCAGCAGCGATCAGAGAGGCAGCCTGCTCACGAGTTACAACGTTTCCGCCGATGACATCGAGGCCAGGGAGCTCGCTCTTGATCCACTTGATCATATCAATCTGGTACATGCTATTGCCCTGGGAGCTGTCGAGGATGACGATGTCGAGGCCAGCATCGACCAGCTTCTTCAGGCGAAGCTTGTCCTCGGGGCGAGTGCCAATGGCAGCGGCACAGAGGAGCTGCTTGCTGTCGGGAAGCTTGGAAGCGAAGGGGAAGTGCTGGTTCTTGGTCAAATCCGAGCGGGAGATCATGGAAACGATGTTGAAGTCCTTGTCGACAATGGGAAGCTTGCCCTTCTTGGACTTGGCAAGGATCTTGTTGGCCTCGATGAGGGTAACGTGTTCGGGGGCAGTAACGAGGTCGGTGACCATGACCTTGGAGACAGCCTGGTCGTGGTCCTCCTCGAACTGGAGATCTCGGTTGGTAACAATACCCAGCAGCTTGGATCCCAGCTTGCCGTCCTCTGATTTCTTCCAGTTAGCCCATGTTCCTGTGCGAGGAGTGTGACATGTTGAAAAAAATTGTTTGTAAGGTGGTTGATTCATAGTAAAAGATGTCCCCATGACAATAGTCTATACGGTGGAACGAAAGTTATATAAAAAGGTGTGTAATCATGCAACCAGGTGCGGTGAAGAGGCGACATATACAAAGAGTACTCACCAGTAACTGGGAAACCACCGAAACCCCACTTCTCCTTCAGAGCCTTGGCCTCGCCAACGGTGGTGTTGCGGTCAATGACAATGGGATCAAGGATGAAACCATTCTCGTACCGCTTGACCTTGCGAACCATGTCGGCCTGGGCTTCGGGGGAGCAGTTGTGGTGAATCACACCAAGACCACCCTGGAGAGCCATGTGGATGGCCATCTCGTGCTCCGTGACAGTGTCCATGGGAGACGAGACGAAGGGGGTCTTGAGGGTGATGCGCTTGGTGATGGGCGCATCAAGAGCCACCTCAGAGGCAGCGAAGCCAATGTAGCCCGGCAGCAGCAGGAAGTCGTTGTAGGTGAGACCGCCGTGCTTGGTCGTGTCCATGAGCTCGTGGATGTCGAGGCCATCCTTCTGCTTGTACTCCTTGAGCACGTCGAGGGCCGTGAGGTGGTCAAGGACGGAGCCGGGCATGATGAAGGAGAAGATTTGGAGAAGAAGAAGAAAAATGAGGTCGAAGACGAGTCGAGTCGATCAAGCAAGCTCTGGCCTTTGAACCGACTGCTAGAATTGATAAAACGCTTCTTCCCGTAAGAAAGAAAAGAGAAAAGAATGGTGTTGGCCGCTCGAAAACTTTTTTATGGGACGCCAGTCCCTAGCGCTTGCCACAGCCGATCTGGCGGGGCTGCTGCAGAACTTTCAGTCAAGGTACTTGTAACGTACCACCTAAGGTACCTAGGTATTTAGTTTTTCAGTTGATGGGTAAACCAGAGGCAAACGAGTTACCCTGCACTTAATCAACTTTGATTTAACGTTATGTGAAAGAACAGCGTCATCAGCAAGACATATCTATTCCAAGAGATAGGGCATTAAACATGTACTCTCATGTAGTGGTTTTATTGGAAACTCAATAATGGTTTAGGACGAGTGACCACGCTCGCGTATGCTGGCCCATCGCCAATTGCTTGCCAGAAACCCACAATGTCAACTCCTCAGATGCTGAAGTAGACCTTGACTTCAACGTCATTGCTCCATCGACTCTTCAGGCCCATCTCCTCCCATGCCTTTCCAGTGTCGATCTCAAGAACATGGCTGTCAGCTTTGGAGATGGTCACTGTGTGTACCGGAACGACCTTCTCTTGTATCGTGATCAAAAAGTCCCCTTCAATCGTCATAGCTGGAAGCGTAGATATATAGACTCCTGAAATAGCTCATTAGAGATCCGGTCCTTAAAGAGTAAATATCAATGAAAACTCACCTAGAACGCCAAATGCCTTGACTCTGGTATCAATCATAACACGTCCATTCTCATGCTCCTCTATGCTGTTCATGAAGATCGCTGCTGCACCAGCCATTTTACCCAATAATCCCATGTTCGCAATTAAGATATCACCATGCTTCTTGCTGGACAGGTTCTTCAGTGGGAATGCGGAAAAAATATCGTATCCCCGAACGGGCAGTGATCCTGTGAATAACGAACCCGGGCCGTTAATCTTTACCGGTTGCGAAGCCTTGCCCGTTGCATGAGCACGAACTACATACTGGATGGTAGGATCAGCGCCGGGAAAGATGGAAAAAGGTATCAGTTCAGTCAATGGTCGTGATGAGATATTGAAGATCGCTAAGATCGGATTACCAGTTTGTGAAGCTCCTGCATGCCATGGCCAGTCAGCGTCGACATATCGCTTGAGGGATAATTCCCCTTACCATGGTAACTTCCCACTTTCAAAAGAGAGTCATCGTCATACCCCATATAGGGATACACAGTCTTGCCCAAAGCGCTCGGCCGAAAAATTACCGTCTTTCCCTGAGGAGTGAGGCCGGTCATCTGTCCGATGAGATCCATGTCATGTTCGCCTGGGACATCCGTGATGTAGATGGGGCCCCCGCTCACACACCGAGCTGCAGCATGGAATCCAGAATACTCGTGCACAGTCTGGAACATATCCCAGTCAGGAAGTACGTTCAGATACTTCGTGAAAATGCTGTTATGTGCGTTCGTCCACACGTGCCACGGATGAGAGTCAGGGAGCTCAGGAAAGAAGTCATCTGAGTTGCGGACCAGTATTGTAGGCCGGTTCGTGGGCATCTGCGAATGAAAGAGCGCTTGCGGAAACTGCGACATACAGGAGATCGCCTTCGCACTGAAGTGTCGCAGGGTTGAGATGGTCCACGCGTCAAGATAGGTGTTGATGAGATCGCGGCGAGCAGAAGCGCTGACCCAAGTATCCATCATGAACTGGGCATCTGTCTTGACGGCATCTATTCCACAGTCTGCGAGGAATTGATAAAAATCGTTGTATAATCTTGAAACATCATCCTTAGCAACAACAGTCATTTTACCGCCAAGTGGGAGGTTGCGAGGGTCAGCGTCCTCACGGACAACCTCGATGGTCTTGTACGTCTTGGCAATGTTGCCGTCGGGAGCAATGCCACCCCAGTATCCGAGCAGCGCGTGCCAGACAGCAATGTGCTGAATATGTGGATGCTTCTCTCGAATTTGACCTATCGTGGCTTTTAAGCCCTTAGGGAACCCCTTAGGCTCGGCCTCAAAATCTTTCCAGCCATACTGAAACTGACTTGGCCCACGATAATCAATTGACTGCCAATTATCATCGATGATGAGACTCGAGACATTGATGCTGTTCTGTGACAGCTTGTCTATCGCATCGAATATCTTCTGATCCGTCAGTCGTTGTCCAAGTGCGTTCCATGTGCCTGTGACATGTCAGCTCAAGGGCTCCTTCGTCAAATGGCACCATAGACACACAAAAGCCGAGTCCATCAAACCAGTACTCCAGCCATTGTGGCTTAAAGCCGGTCACCAGAGCCGATAGCTCCTGGTCCCACTCGGCACTGGCCTGCTTCGTCCGTGATATTAGATTCCTGGCATGGTACATGACAGCGGCGACGGCACACTCGAAGTCATCTCCTTTTGAGACGAGTACTGTAGCCTTCTCATCTGAAACACCGTCGTTGCGAGCCTATACTGATTAGCAACGAACAAAATGCAGGTAACGATGCAGGTACTTACATGCACCTGGAGTTGCCCAGTGGATCCATTTCGAAAGACTGGTAAGACGTGATTGACACCGCTAATCACAAGAAAGACAAGGGTTTTGCCCTGAGGACTCAGAAAAGAACATAGAACCCCGTCCTTTTCGAGGGAAAACTGTGACTTTCCATGACGAGGGGCGAGCCAGGGTGACCACAGCCGTACAAGCGCAAACCATCTACTCCCTCGTCAGACAAGATGACTTTCGGCACAATAGTGTTCCCAGTATTGACCTTGTGATTAAACCCACCTCGAAAAAGAACCCCATGGAGTGCCAACCGCAAAGTCTCTGTAAGCCGAGTCATCCCCCTTGGCTGCCGGGATTACTGCTTCAAGCGACCACAAGGACGTTCTAGGTGACTGGCTCAAGCAGGCCTTGATAGTCCAATCACTGGAGTTGAGATCAGGTATGAGATCGGAGAGATTGTCAGATGAGGACCCAGCAGCAGTATTAACGACCGAGCCATCGTCGAGACCCTGCTCATCGCGTATCCATCTCCAGTCGACATCCTGGCTATGACGAAACTTGAGAGTAAACTGCACTGAGGCGTCGAAGGAGAAAGATGACGTGAAGTAGAAACGGGACACAGAGTCAGGTATCAGTTGCAATGTTTGAGCGACCAAAGGGTCTTCAACGGGGGCCAGCCTGGAATCCGTCCAGTCTGAGCCGTCTATTGAGTGCCATACGGCGACGTCCCAAGACTCGGTGGCACGAGGCACTTCTAAAACCGCAGTAAAGGCGATGCTGTTGCCTCGGACTGGGGTGACCTGTCCCAAAGGCGGGTGGCTCTGCAATACTGCTTTCATGCTTTCAAGAACCGGGGGAGGAGCAGGTTTCTGCTTAGCGATGTAAATTGCCTGAAAGTCTTCGCCAAAGTCGTAATCGCCAGAGGGTATTGCAAGAAACAGGGACGAATGAAGCGGACTTGAGCAAGTGTAGATTTATTTAGAAAGGCTGGACTTGAAACTCGACGTTCTCGTAGATGACGGTTCGTTTCTGAGCTTGTGATGATAAACTCGAGATAGATAGCACAATCACATCAGCAATTGCTTGCTTGCTGGCGTTTCGTGTGTAAGGTACTTGGAGCTCGCATGGACGAAAACAGCCAGGCGGTTGATGAAGGGTGGAGATTTGGTGGAGTACTACTGGTTAGTAATCGGGGCCTCTTATTGGGTAACGCTCTCCTACCGGGTCGATCTGATTCGGAGATGGTCGGAATGACTAAGCCATCCGCCTAATTGTTCAGGCTGCAAATTATCTTAGGAAAGCTTCTAACCGAGCCAGATCGAAAGATTTCATCAAACCACTCAATTCAGCGTCGACCCTCCAAACCTCCGTCATGGCGTCCCGGAGACTGGCTTTGAACCTCTCACGGGGTCTGCGAAACCGTGCTGGTCTATCGGCCGCCGCTCCTTTCACACGAGGCTTTGCCACGCCCTCTACCGTCGGCAAGACTCAAACCACAACTCTTGGCAATGGATTGACCGTGAGCACCATCTCCCGAGGCCAATTGGCCTCGATACGCATCTCGGAATGTTTCCCTGACATTTTATGCCTACTAGGTCGCGACCGAGCACTCGCCCTTCGCGCAAACGTCGACCGTCGGCGTGTGGATTGACGCCGGTTCCCGGGCTGAGACTGACGAGACCAACGGCACCGCGCATTTCCTCGAGCATCTCGCTTTCAAGGTTCGACAACCGTCAATGGGTCGAGTATCATCACTAACATCGACATTAGGGCACTGCCAAGCGATCTCAACAGCAGTTGGAGTTGGAAATTGAGAACATGGGTGGCCACCTGAACGCCTACACCTCGGTCAGTCTGATGAAGGGATACGGGGTTGAACAAAGCTAACAACCATTCAGCGCGAGAACACTGTATACTTCGCCAAGGCCTTCAACTCTGACGTCCCCCAGTGTGTCGACATTCTCTCCGACATCCTCCAGAACTCCCTTCTCGAGCAGTCTGCCATTGAGCGGGAGCGCGACGTTATCCTCCGAGAGTCCGAGGAGGTTGAGAAGCAGGTCGAGGAGGTCGTCTTCGACCACCTCCACGCTACTGCCTTTCAGCACCAGCCCCTTGGCCGCACCATCCTCGGCCCTCGCCAGAACATCCGCGACATTACCCGAACCGAGCTCGTCAACTACATTAAGAACAACTACACTGCTGACCGAATGGTTCTCGTCGGTGCTGGTGGTATCCCCCACGAGCAGCTCGTTGAGCTCGCCGAGAAGCACTTCAGCGGTCTCCCTAGCAGCGGACCCAAGAACAGCGCCTACCTGCTCTCCAAGCAGAAGGCTGACTTCATGGGCTCCGATGTGCGTGTCCGAGACGATGCCATGCCCACTGCCAACATTGCTCTCGCCGTTGAGGGTGTCAGCTGGAACTCGGATGACTACTTCACTGCCCTCGTTGCTCAGGCTATTGTCGGTAACTACGACAAGGCTGTTGGTCAGGCTCCTCACCAAGGCAGCAAGCTCAGCGGCTGGGTCCACAAGCACGATATCGCCAACAGCTTCATGAGCTTTTCTACTAGCTACAGTGATACTGGGTAAGACCGCTTTTCATTACTTACAGCCTCGATATAACTAACAGATGTCTCAAGTCTCTGGGGTATCTACCTCGTCTCCGACAAACCTGACCGAGTCGACGATCTCGTCCACTTCGCCATCCGCGAGTGGATGCGTCTCTGCACGAACGTCAGCGGTGCCGAGACCGAGCGTGCCAAGGCTCAGCTCAAGGCTTCCATCCTCCTGTCTCTTGACGGCACCACTGCCGTTGCTGAGGATATTGGCCGGCAGCTCGTCACCACCGGCCGCCGCATGGCCCCTGGCGAGATTGAGCGCAAGATTGATGCCATCACCGAGAAGGATATCATGGACTTTGCCAACCGAAAACTTTGGGACCGGGATATCGCTATCAGCGCTGTGGGAACTATTGAGGGTCTCTTCGACTACCAGAGGCTCCGCAACACCATGAAGCCCAAGTTTTAAGGTAGAGGGGGCTAGTCAGGTTTGCGAAAATCGAGACCAGGGTATAGAGTGTATGAGATACCGTTTACAGGCCTAGTGTACCATAAGATTTCCTCTGTTCATACTAGGTAACGTGGAGTTGTGATAATTGCGTCTTGAGTCGAAACTTTATTCCGCACGTCATGATATCGTGAAGAGTATTATGATATATCACGGAGAGTATTATGATGTATGGTGAAGAGTCTTATGACACACAGTGAAGAGTACTTATGGCAACTGGGATTGGAGAAAGCTGTGAATCTTATTTCATCTACTCCGTATAAGGTCCATGAATTAGGATTATCCAGGTGTCCATTCCGAACAGTAAGGCTAGTTGAGGCATACAGCAATGGAATTAAAACGGCTTTTGCTACGTCCGACACTATAGAAGGTAGACATATTGAGACCACCAGCAAACCTAGATCCGAGCGACCGTGTTCCTTGGCCCTAGCAGCTTCTCTTTGACGACCTGCAACAGCCGAGCTTTTGGAGTGCCTGCATGACGACACCTCCATGGATTCACCCTTTGTGACAGGCGTCCGGGCGAGGGTGGAGGGAGGTGCTGAAGGGAGGTGACAGACGCCCAGGGACAGACCAGGGATGACCAGAGGCAGACCAACCAATCCCGTCTCCAGCGAACCTGTGCTCTCAGGTTATAGTGTGAATTACTCCGTCTCGCAGAGTGCTCTCGTCACCGGTGTTGAACATGTCTAGCGCCCGGCCCACCTAGAACAAATCAGGTAGGTATTAGTAATGTTTTCAAGACACAAACTCGACAGATGCCTACTAGTGAAAAGTGGAGGGAAGTCAACTATGGTGCACCATCTTCGATGATCGGGTGGAAATGTTAAAAACTCCAACAAAGACGATAGCCAATAGGTCCCGCCTGAACAACATCGTTCTTCGGGCCTCCATGTCAATCCAAGCAGGGAGCAGGGACATTAATACGCTCCTTCTTGCCTTAACTAACCTGGGCTTCCAGGTTTCCCCTCGAAACAAACAGCCTTTCTTTATGACCGTGATGGATAAGATTCCATTCTCTCTGATGCCAGCTGCTATACCCTTCACCAGAGATCATAATACTCTTCAATACAGGTTCCCCCACAAAGGAAGAGTAAATATGCATATCATAACAATGAAGTATTTATAAAATAGCCAGGAGTTTCGTTCATGTTGATATTCACATTTTCCTAAGTATTATACTAAGTTTTAACCAAGTCCTTTGATAGGAATTTGGTTGACTTAGGAGGGCTGGCTAATAATTCTTTCCACTGCGTATGTCTTCTACGCATGTTGCTCCGAAGTCACAATTTGATCGACGCCACCTGTTCTTGGTGAACGAATACCTGGGATTGCATACCGAATGTCAAGGAATAGGTACCCAATTTCCATCACGTTGGTCTATCCGAATGTTAGACTGCACCATTTGTTTACAGCAGGCTTTCCTTGCCTTCATATAATAGGTATCAATCACCTACTGCCCCTTGCTGACCCAAACGCCATTAACGCCATTCAAATATGATCTGTTTTGATGTCCATTGCTTGACGAAGGAGGCGCCTAGCCCTCCTCCGCCATTTCCTCATCCACATCCTCGCCGAACATATCCTCCACTGTGCCACCCTCCACACCATCTCCGCCGACATCTTCAGGTTCAGGGCCTTCGATACCCTCCATGGCATCGCCTCCTTCATCTTCTTCCTCGTCATCCGCCTCATCCCACATATCCTTCAAGCCCCAGCTCGTCCCACTAAGCACGAAGCGCTCGCTCGGTAGCCGAACACCCCATTCGCTGGGTACAATCTTTGGCAGTGCCACCTTGTTTCGTTCGCGCGCCAGCTCCTGCATGTAATCTTTGCTGATGCCACCGCCAGTACTGCCACCGCGGAACTGGTAACTGAGCCGTGCTGCTATGGCGAGCTTCACGGCATTGGCTGTTACTGCAGCGTCGCCTGCAGGTGCTGCAATCACGCCAGAGTTTGCTGATGGCCTAGAACCTGCGTGGGTGACATAAGGATCGCCGGAGAGGTGTAACGCATCGTTCAGCACCGACGACGTATGACGGTAGGCAAAATCGAGGAGCAAGAGGGGCACGCGCTGTTCGTAGGCAGTGACACCCTGAGACGTCAACAAGAGCTCGATCAGCCGGGCATCGCGAGGACGCGGGGTGGAGGTTGAGGGAGGAGGAGGAGGGGCGTTTTGTGAGGATGTGGTCGGTTGGCTGGTGGTTGTGGTTTGGGTGTTTGGGACTGTTTGGGAGGTGCCTGCTGATGAGGCGGGGACCCCGTTCGTCTGGGGCTGGCTTGATGCCATGTTCGATAGTGCCGCGATGCTGGGTTCTTGGTGTTTCGGATGCGACCAGTTGTGAAGCGATTCAGGGCGATCGTGAGCGGAGCATTGGAAGTTTGCGTGCGCGATGCCAAATGACGTGTTTGGTTTAAAGGAAGCTCCAAGTATCAAATACTGGTTCAGTATGAAGAGAATACCTCGAAAGCTCGGCTAATACTGAAGCAGACCAATGGCTATTGAGTTTCCGAGCTTGAGCGCTTGATGATTCTCAGGTTCGGCGGTAGGTTGCTTGCATCTACGGCTGCTGGTTGAGCGAGCAGCACATCGGAATATACGATAATCCGAAGACACCTGCAGACTATCTACGCACAGACCGCACCTTAAATCTTGTCCCACTGGCAAAGGAGCTGATGGGGGCGAGGGGCAAATAATATGCCCCACCAATATGCCGCCGATGCAGGACTCAGTCATCACCCAACTTTTTTGCGGGCGATTAGCCTTGACTCATTTACAACTTCCATTTAACAATCGCTTACAGATTTCGACTCCTTCTAAAACCAATTCTTCTGTCCGGGATCTTACAATATGGAGACGACCCTCCCGTTGCCGTTCCTGGTGAGCGTCGCCGGTCCTGTCGGACAAGCTGCCGGTAATGGCCTCAGCCACCAGGAGGTCGCTCTTCTTGGCGCTCCCTTCTACGAGACAGCTTCCAAGAATTGGGGTCGTCCGAGTGCAGGTACCAATGTTCACATGGATGCTACGACCCTGAGTAACCCAGACGACGTGGTTGCTCTCTTGGATAGCGGGGTACGAAAGGTGTTTGTGGCCCCCGGCAACCTTCCGGAGTACACAGAGTTTGGCGCAAGAGTTATCCCGGCTGTGTCTAGCCTCGACCTTTCTGCGGCCACAGAGAACGGCCTGTTGATCAAGGATTTCGACACGTCATCGAGCCATCTCAACAAGTTTATCGAGGAGGCCCAGACCAGGAAGATCAACAACCTTTATCTGAAGCCGACTCCGGAGACTGCTTTGGAGAACTTCATTGAGGTGGCCAAGAAGACCAACGCCATCCCAATTCTCCCCTCTACTGGTCTGACGACCGACAAGAACGACTCCAGTCGATTGGTGTTGTCCAAGGTCATTACCTCATACTGGAAGTCTGATCGACCGGATGGCCTTATACCTACCGTGGTTACCGACGATGCTGGAATTGCTCTAGGCCTCGCCTATACGAGTGAAGAGAGCATCTTAGAGGCTTTGCACACACAGACTGGAGTGTATCAGAGCCGGAAACGTGGCCTCTGGGTTAAGGGACTTACTTCTGGCGATACTCAGGAGCTGTTGCGAATTGGACTTGACTGTGACAATGACACGCTGAAGTTTGTGGTCAACCAGAAGGGCCGCTTCTGTCACCTGGAGCAGTTCGGATGCTTTGGCGATCTCAATGGTATTGCTGCCTTGGAGCAGACTCTCAAGTCTCGGAAACAGTCTGCCCCTGTCGGATCATACACAGCTCGACTGTTCTCCGATGAGAAGCTCCTGCGAGCTAAGATCATGGAAGAGGCTGAGGAGCTTTGTGACGGAAAGACCAAGGAGAACATTGCTTTTGAAGCTGCCGACCTGATCTACTTCGCAATGACGAAGGCCGTTGGTGCCGGGGTCAGCTTGGCCGATATTGAGGCGAACTTGAACGCCAAGAGCCTCAGGGTGAAGAGGAGAACCGGCAATGCGAAGGGAAAGTGGGCCGAAAAGGAGGGCATCAAGACTGAGGCCGCCCCCGCGAAACCCACACCGCCACCCACCGAGAAGCCCGCCGATACTCGCATCGCAATGGAGAGAATCGACTCATCAAAGATCTCTGAGGTCGAACTAGTGGAGAAACTGAAGCGTCCCTCACAGAAGTCCCCCGATGCCATTCTAAACATCATCAAGCCCATCATTGAGGAGGTGCGGACTGGTGGTGACAAGGCCGTGCTCTCTTATACCCATAAGTTCGAGAAGGCAACTTCTTTGAAATCACCTGTTCTCAAGGCACCGTTCCCTAGGGAGCTGATGGATATTTCCCCCGAGACTATCAAGGCAATTGATGTCTCTTTTGAGAACATTCGAAGATTTCACTCTGCGCAAAATGAGGAGAAGGCTCTTCAAGTAGAGACTATGCCCGGCGTGGTGTGCAGCCGCTTCTCGAGACCCATCGAGAGAGTTGGTCTTTACATCCCTGGCGGAACTGCCGTCCTTCCTAGTACTGCCCTGATGCTGGGTGTTCCTGCGATGGTCGCTGGCTGCAAGAAGATTGTTTTTGCTTCACCTCCTCGGTCTGATGGTCGTATCACTCCTGAAATCGTCTATGTCGCCCATAAGGTTGGTGCTGAGAGCATCGTTCTGGCTGGAGGTGCTCAGGCTGTTGCTGCTTTGGCTTATGGCACTGAGAGTGTCACCAAGGTCGATAAGATCCTTGGACCCGGTAACCAGTTTGTGACGGCGGCGAAGATGCATGTCAGTAACGACACCAATGCCGGTGTAGGCATTGATATGCCTGCTGGTCCGTCGGAAGTTCTTGTGGTTGCTGACAAGGATGCCAATCCTTCCTTTGTTGCCTCTGACTTGCTGTCTCAAGCCGAACACGGTGTTGACAGCCAAGTCATTCTGCTTGCTGTAGACCTCAGCGAGGAACAACTTCAAACCATCGAGGACGAGGTCCACAAGCAGGCTCTGGCTCTTCCTCGAGTTGACATTGTCCGTGGCTCCATCGCCCACTCTGTCACAGTTCAGGTCCAGGACGTCGAGGAGGCCATGCGCATCAGCAACGAATATGCCCCTGAACACTTGATTCTCCAGCTCAATGATGCCGAGAAGGTTGTCGACCAGGTGATGAACGCTGGCAGTGTCTTCATCGGTGCCTGGACTCCTGAGAGCGTTGGCGACTACTCTGCTGGCGTCAACCACTCACTGCGTAAGTCCCAGTCTGATACCCCTATTTCCTTGATAGTTGTTACTGACATTTGCATAGCGACTTATGGCTTTGCCAAGCAATACTCTGGCGTCAACCTGGGCTCGTTCCAGAAGCACATCACTAGCTCCAACCTCACCCCCGACGGTTTGAGGAACGTTGGTGCTGCTGTCATGCAGCTTGCCAAGGTCGAGGAGCTCGAGGCCCACAGGAGGGCAGTGGAGATTCGCATTGAGCACATGAACCGACAGGTATAGGGGTACAGTTGGCGCAGAGGGTAGGAGTGATTTCAATCAGTATAGGGTTCTGGACTTGGGAATAGACGTGGTTTTAAAATGTTCACACTATGATCTTGCTCGTTATGATGTAGTAGAAAGTTATGACAAGTAATATTTCGAGCCTGATAACATTAAAGCTTTTGTCTGTCCTTAGCTGTATAGCATGCCATGACCTGATCACTACAAATGTAAGAAATGCTCAACGACGACGCCGCGCTATGCCCAAATTTGCCTGGAAACTCCCTTCATTGCCGCACCCTCCTTTCCCTCTGTTCTCTCGCAGTCCTGATAAACCGACCTTTTCTAACACCTACATTGATGTCTAGAACGATCAAAGGGAACAATGCAAGAACTCCGCGAATCTGAAATGCCTTACTGTGGGTTGGGAGCAATAGCAACAGCCCCGGCCCTCTGTTTACCAAACTTAGCTTTCTTTCCTGATGCCTTTACTTCTCGACGGAGAGGTGACTAACCCCTGTGATGTGTTGTGCGAGAATGTCCTCCTTGATGCTGGAATTGCGCTTGTGCCCAGAGTTGACAACCTCTTCATTGTCAGAGGCGTCCTCGCCTTCGTCCTCCTCTTCACGGCCCTCTTCGCCATCTTCGTATACATCGTCTTCGTCATCTTCGTCATCTGCCTCGTGGAGGTCTCGGGTCATAGCAGCTCTCAGACGCTCCTCGTCGACACTGCCGCTCAACACGCTCTCTGCCTCGGCAAACTCGTCCACGGATGCACGGGAAATGTAGCTGTCGGCAAGGGTTTCGCCAATCTCATCCACATCCTCGTCATCTTCGCCATCCTCATCGTCGATATCATCCTCGCCATCCTCATCCGCGTATGCGCCAGTTGGCCGTCCTGGAAGGTCGTCGTTCTCATCACTCTCACTTGCCGAGAAGTCGGCCATGGCGAGAGGATCATCCCTCCAATACTTGAAATCTGTGTACTCTTCGCCACCACCCTTGACTAGTGTGCTTACCGGAGGGAAGTAGTGGTCGACGACCTCGTTGATGTTGACGTAACTCATCTTGAGCTTGTTAAGACTCAAAAGATCCAAAGAGACTTCGGAGTTTGAGTTGATAGTGAAAATCCGATTTCTCGGCACATCCACAGTCCGATAAGAGATTTGATCGGTCAAACGGTTTCCGTAGCCGGCATAGAAAGGGGTACGATCCGGCCCGTAAAGGTTGCGGATGTCTCGGAGAGTAGCCATCTTGAAAATGTGAGGTTTGCGAAGATAGATTTCCCGCCTTAATGCCGCCATGGTTCGGTCTGGGGAGAGGATGGTCGGTCCTGGAGGCAGTTTGTAGCCTTCCTGAACGATACCAGCCAGATAGGCCCTTGTGGTATCAGCCTGACCAACCGATCGACTCGTGAGATACATGATGTTGTAGCCGTTGGCAGAAATGTCGCTGTAAAGTTTGGCGACGCCTGAATGGGTCCAGTCGCGGCCGATCATGTTCAGAACATGCCCAAGAGCGTCAGATTTGGTAATCGTTCCATCAATGTCAGAAATAACCACGGGTGTTTCATGCTTCCAAAGATACATGTTTGCCGTGCAGGTCGCTCGGTTGACAGTGAAGGCCATTGAGTTCCCTCCAGCCCGTAGCTTTAGGTCCTTGAGCTGCTGACTAGTCAGCCGTAAGGTTTTGGCATAGTTCCTGTTGGGATCTCCTGCGTGCCCCGAAGAGCCAGGTGGCGTGCGAGGAGGGGTCTGTAGGTCCATGGGACCAGCATCAGATTCGGATCGTCGATGCGAAGGGAGAGGCGCGGCGGTGGCATCGCTGCTGTCGCTCTGATACCCGGGGTCTGAAACGGCATCGGCTGCAACGTGCTGACGGTGAGACTGCAGAGACGCCTCGATAGTCTTGTTCATAGCGGCTTGCTTAGCGCTCTCGCTGCTATAGATCCACAGATTTCCATGCTCGTCAAAGCCAAAGAGTGAGCCAATGTCATAGTTCCCCTCCAACTCATCGGAAAGAATTTTTCGCGCCAGGATCTCAGCCCGAAGGATATCCTCTTCGTTGCCTTTGAATCCGGTCATATCCAGCATCAAGTCACCTGTTTCAGTGACTTGGCTGGGGATACTTGCGGCGGACAACTCCCTAGAGAGGGCCATGGCACGTTCTAGGGCCTCTCTGGGCGTAAGAGGTGGTGGGCTGCTGGACCGTTCGGAAGCAACGTGGTCTTCCTCTTCGACAGAGCTGTTGCCATCTCGATCACGACTTCGGGCGCTCTGACGGAGGATGTCGTCGCTATGCGGTCGGAGTATGCTTGACGACCAATCACCCGACACTGGACGGGCGCTGCGCAGCTCGGGAGAGGTTGAGAGAGGCGTGATCATACCTGCACCAGGGTCAATACTTGTTCCGGCAGATATTAAGCCCATACACATACCATGCTCATTCTGTTTGTTATAAAGAACGGAAGGAGGCGGTCGACGAGGCTTGCTCTCAGAAGCATCGAGCTCAAAAACTTCTGGCTCCTGCAAGCCAGCTGCAGACTGCTCGGGATCGAGAGGCGGACTGCTCGCGGGACTGGATGCGGGGGAGACGAGGGGCGACGTCTGCAACGCCTGGGGGATGTTGTCGGTAGTTTCGAAGACGAAGAAGGCCTCGCCGCCCTCGCCGAGTTTCATGGAATAATCTTGCTTTACGCCATTGACCTTAAACTCGACCTTTTTGTCGGATGGCCGCAGGAGAGAAAACTTTCCAAAGCGGACGTGGAAGGGCGAGCAGGAGTAGGAGCCGTCCTCTTGCTCGACGACGATGACATCGATAGCGCCGCTAAGTGTCGCTGGATTGATTGAGTTCCATGCTGTCGAGACCGACTCGCTGAGGCCGCGCACGTATTGCATCTTGCCTCTGGCGGCGGGAGACGTCACACGACTTGGGTCGTTCTCTTCCCGATGCTGAGCGCGACGGCGGCTTGTCGCGGGGCGGGTTGACGACGATCACAAGCTTCAAAGGCGGAGCGGAACAACGAAGTACACGATAGCGGAGGGGGGTATCCAGGAACCTAAACAAGTTTATCTGGATGCGGAGGGAGGGAAAAAAGCGTACGGTATGTGTAAGAGTCTGAGGAAGTCAGCCCGGCGGAATGATGAGGATTGTTGGGCACTTGGTCGGGTCGGCCGAGGCGGGTTGAGCGCAACGGGCGGGTGACGGATGTACCGAGTACAAAAGGACGCTTGCTGATTAGGCGGGTCTCTTTCTTCTCTAACTACCTAGGTAGGTAGGTAGTCAGGTAAAGACGTCACCAGCCCAAGAGGGGAATGTATAATTGTGAAACTCTAATAGTTAAGCAACAGAAAAAGGATGCTGTCTTGGAGTTTTAAAAAGCTGTTGGAAGACAGAAAAGGGACGACGATGACGACGATGAGGCATCACGAAAAGGAGAGCATATGGAGGCGTCTTACTCCCGTGCCCGGTAAGGAAACAAAGAAGCCCGAAGCCAAGAATGACGAAGTCGCTGTCACAGCGGGTAGCAGTGTGCCTTGAGAAGGGTGTCCCGCCCAACATTGGGCTTGTGACAGGGCGATAGTACAGAGTACAAAGGCGCTACACCCTTCAGGGGTTGGAAATGTTTCATACACTAACTAATACGTACCTATACTTCCTTACTCATAGTAATTCGCGTATAAGGCAAGTTATCTTCAAAATTTTGCCACTGATCATCAAGTTCCTTGTTAACAGATTATCAAATCATAAGGCAAGAAAAAGATACGTATTAGGCCCTCAAGCCTATTAAATAAGGGAATAGCGATATTGTGGAGAAGAAATCCAGTTTATAACATATTCAACCCCTGAAGGGTGTACCCTACCTAGCAGGGGTCTGAACGTAGTCCGGGATCATGATAGCCACCCCAGCGAAATCTATCACATGAATGGACAAGTTACCGAGCTGATTCAACAATCCCCCCGAGTGCAAATACTTTTTCAATTTTCCCTTAATGGTTTTTACCTAATCCGATGGGGGGTTTTTTTTAAGGCTGAATCCTTTTCAAGCTGTCGCTTACAGATATTTATGTACAGTAGGCTCAGTCTTTCATTAGGTTCGGGTCATTGGGATGCAGAATGTCAAACCATAATAGCCCTTGCTGCACCGAACTTGTGAACTATCTAACAACGGTCCTCTATTTAGCAACATCGTTTTTTTCTTTCTTTTACTTGAAGCAAACGCCGAACCAGCCCCGAATTCGACCACAGCCTCCCTGCCATCAAGACAATGGACCCGTCCAACAAGTGCTCGCAAGTGATTCGCCTAAAGAAGCTTCGACTTCTCTTGACCAGGTTGTTGCAGTAGTTTATACCCAACGGCTGCATTTCGCCAGTTAATCGTCCGCCGCTAACATACTAATATCTTATTCCTCGACTTATTCTATGGCTAAATTATCGGGTACGAGAGGTCTATTCGGGATCGCCCAAGGAAAGCGAAGATGGAAACAGGGGTTCCAATAAATCTGATACTAAGCACAGGCATCCATTTGAAGGGAGTCTGTAACTCAAGGACAAGAACTTGGATGCCACCCTAAACGCAAGCAACATGGACATTTGTGATTTCATATTTCGGGAAGATTTGGTCATCCATTTCGCATGATTGCGAGGCTAGGTCGTGTTGGATGAGGGACGTATTTTGCAAGTACCGACTACTCTGGAGATTGGTGGACGAGCCGCGGTCCAAGCGCATGTGCTGAACAAGGGGTTAATTTTCTTTACTCGTGAGTCCAGTCTTTCTTGATCTCTTCTGATTTGAGGTGTTCGCCGAATCCCACTATTTGTGCCGAGATGATATCGATGTGATTGATCGATGTGATTGAAGCTGGTTTGGCAATCTCACATGTCTCAAGTCAGGCGTTGGCATCTCCACGCCTGGGAGTATTCTATGCAGGTCGATAACCGGCTTAAGTTAAACCCTAAATATGCCCTCATGACATGGACGTGCACCTGGTTTCTGCAATAGATGGAAGGCATGCAAAGAACATCCGTTGAAAAGCTAGTTGTCGTTTTGCTAAGAAGTCCAACTCTAATAAACATTTGCAGCCGCAAGCATCATCACTAGATGACGTTTACAGACAACATCAACTCCTGTGGAAAGGACCCTTATGCCTCTATCCGCAGATATATGGTTGTGTATGCGCTTGCTTAGGCACCTTTGTTATCTTCGAAGCAGGTTGCCTTAGAGGCAAGCATGGAGACCCTTCTAGAAGGTCCCTTTGTAAGAGGACTATTATATACAGTCTTCTTCTCTCTAGAGTAGATCTTAGGAATCCAGGCTCTTCTCTACTCATCAACTACTCTCCGACGCTAGGCCTCGTTTGCGAGCCATTCATTCCAATGGAGTTATGCAATCAGGATGGCTTTGCAAGCTCCGTTTGGGCTGTCCGATAATGCAAGTTTGCATCAATAACCAAGGTACGGAGCTTCATTCAAGCGCACGCGTCTTGAACGAAGCGCCTGATGACAAGTATTCCCTGCTTTGGTCTACCTTTTGTAGGTAGTCAAGCACAAGTACCGCAAACTTTTAGATGTCAAACGGCCGTCGAAACACAGTGTAACCGTCCCGCCACCTCACGTTATAGCGTCCTGCAGCGTAGTATGGCGCCCACCTGTAGGCGGTCTGTTACTACAACAGTACTTCGGTAGGCGTCTGACACAGTGCCTGGTCATCTCTGTTTTACTGGACACAATCCCGCCTCGGCAAGCATCCATGCCCGCCTTTTTTCTGCCCACTGGCATCTGCCGACCTTTACCTAAAGGATCCCACACGACACCCTCGACGCCCGGGTCTGTCTTGAAAGCATCACCTTCTCCAAGACTGGGACTGCGCTGAGAACATGTCATGGGAGTTGCCCGTATTAATCACTCTCATCCTCAGCGTCCTCGGTTTCTGGTGGATCTATAGCCCTCGCGCCAGCTACCAGAAAGCCTTGCTCTACGCCCTGTTGTGCAGCCTTACCGTCCTCGTCGACCCTCGCCGCCTGCTGGAGCACGTGTCCCCGGCATCGATCGAAGCATTGCTAGATTTCCGCATCCATGTCCTGCTAGTCCATCACTTCAAGATGGTCTTGACACTTGGCGCCGTCGTCTGGTGAGTCCCGAGGCGTCAGCACGTCTTCTTCCTCTCTTTGCCCCTCCTGTCTGGAGCATGAACACCATTCTACCCCCCTGTCTGACCTCTGCTGACTCTCTTCTTGTTTAAAGGCTGCTGCATCGCTCGTGGCAGACACTATGGAAACCTGTCCCCGATCTCATTAACATCCTCGGGGTTGACGTACCAGAACCTCCCGATGTGTCTCTGGCTGGCATACGATCCGACGCCGCTACCTTGAGCTGGACTCGACCGAACAGTAATCGACCTGTACAGAAATACACTATACAAGTCAATGGCGTTCATGGTCGGTCTTTCTGCCTAGTCCTATTCAGCATCCCCATTCGGGGCCGAGCTGCCCGAATGTGACTAACACGATTCACATTTAGTCGGCGATTCGCCCGGAAACGAAGTTGCCATTACTGTTACGGGGCTTAAGCCCGATCACTTTTACAATATCCGAGTCGTCGCTGTTGGCCCTAATAACTTTCAGGCTGGAAGTCAGGTTCTTCGCCTTCGAACTTTCGGAAAGGATGGCAAGCCTCAACTGGGCAACTCTCGCGTGCCCACGAGCTTTGCGAACAATGACCATCCCCGTCCTAAAACTGGCGACGAGACTGATGATTCCGACTCGCAAAAGAAGCCTCCTGTACCGTCTGTTGAGGCAGCTGCTGTACTTGATGGGAATAACGCATCCACGTCCGATTTGAGCACTACTGCTCCGAGTCAGCGACGAAATACAGTTAATCGTCGACATTCTCCATCCGTCGCAAGCTTGGATCAACCCCAAATCAAGGCTCCCCAAACAGATGGCCCAGAAATGTCACTCGATGAGCTGAACCGAAGATTCGAGTCCACCAGGAAGGAAGTTGACGAGATTCTTACTCAGTATGCCAAAGAAGAGGCTGAGCTCCGACAGCAAGAGGAAGAGCTCAAGACAGAGAAGGATGCCAAAAGACAGGCTCTCAAGGAAAAGGAGGAGCAAACTACGCAACTCAAGGCCAGCGTCCGTACGACCATGGAGCAAATGCGAGCGGCTGAGAAGGAGCGCTCAAGGAAAGAACAGCAGCTGAAGGATAAAGAGTCTAAGAAATCCAAGATCCGAGACACTGCCACTAAGCTTGAGAGCGAAATCGAGCGGATGAAAAAGGAGCGGGAAGGGTTCGAGGCGCAGAAGAAGGAGCTGGAGGCCAAACGGGACGAACAAGGCCAAGAACTTGACGAGTCTAATGTGGAACTTCAGGAAAAGTGCGCGGAATTGGAAGCCGAGTTGAAGGAGAAGGGCAAACAACTTCAAGATCTCAAGGCTGCCCGGGAGCATCTTCCAGGTGGTGACGATGAGCAGTGGAAGGAGAACGACGCCCAAGTTCGAAAGGAATGGGAAGCTAGGCGGAAAGAACTGCACAACCAGCTGGTTGCTGAAACCAAGAAGGGACATCACCTGGATCAGCATGTCCGAGTTCTAGGGGAGCAGTTGAGTATTCAGCATCAGTCTGGCCTTGCCTACTACAACCAACCGGATCCTGCAGCCATGGAATATGAGCCAGCGGTGACAACCCAGGACAAGCGGCACAGCGGGAACAGCAATTCTCTTTCCAACCTGAACCTATCGTCTCCGCCGAATCAATTCGCTATTCCCGAAGATACTTTCTCCGCACCATCTGGGTTCACGCGCGCAGGCTTCGGCCCTGCATTGTTTATGGACATGACTGCCGACAATGCCGATGATCATCAATCAGAGGCCGATTTCAGAGCGGGTGCCGGACCGCTTAGCCCTACCGCCCATGCCCTCCTCCCGTCCGATATATTCGACGAGACTTTTGAAGATGCTGAGGAGCGGCCTCCTCAGAGTCATTTCTTACCCGATGCTATCACAGTCGGAGAGGATGGCCACCCACAATCGCCCTCTTCATCGGATGGCCGCTCCTTGAATATATTCTCTAGCCCGCATGGTTCATCGCAAAACCTGCCGTTTTCTCAATATGCAGATACTGACGCGAAGTCGCTTAATCTCAACGCGTCGCCTCGGGCACATCCAGCAGCAGGGCACAGACTGACTAGTTTGCTGTCTAACTTCCAACGCAATAGAGTACCGAAGGCATCGGACGAAGAAGGACCTCCCATTGGTACTCTTAAGCCGGGACAGAGCCAATCGTTTCCTAGGGGCACTGATGAACACGAAATGTCAGGGAACAAGCGTAGGATAAGCTTCTCATGGATGAACAGGCATTCAGGGGCAGAACCTAGCAGGACTAGTGCGATGCCCGGTTCGAAGCCTTTTTCTACCCGCAGACTTAACCTCTTTGCCAGCAGCGCAGGGGCTCTTCCGGGCGATAGAGGCTCACCAAGCTCACGGCCCGCGTCAATTGCATCCACAGACCTTCCACGGCCCTCCACGGACAGTGGCTCCATTTGGGGAGCGCCGGGTGATTTCTCTATGGCAACGAAGAACCGCCTTTGGTCACCGAATGATGGCCGCTGGGCTTCGCGGAATGGCTCCCGTCGACCGTCGCTTGGTGGATCTCCGTCTGCTCTGGAGACGACACTTGCATCCGCTGATGACGAGATCTTGGATGATGACGATTTGCTCGACCCTCAAACATCGCCCAGTCAGGTCGGTGTTATCGGCTCACGCCCCCCAAGCCATCGAGCTTCCATGAGCCAACGTCTGAATCCGGCGGCTCCTACTTTCATGGCAAGTATCTTTGGACCTAGAGACAAGAACGCCAGCCCTGAGAAAGAGAAGTCGAAGGGTAGGGACAAGGAGCGGCATCGAGATAAATCCAAGGAAGGAAGATCGAAGGGCAAGGAGGTGCTTACTCCTACCATTGAGATGACTCCAAACATGGACGATTCACCCTCGGACTCAAGGATGTCACGAGACACGCTCTCTGTACATACTCAACTCTCGGTGTCCGAGTCTCACGAGTCATTGAACCTCGACACGACGGCTTCGAATTCCACAACGGACAACAACGCTGCTGGCCACAAGGACCCCGAGAATGTTGTCAAGAAGCTCTTTCGCAAGGGAAGCTCTGGTAAGTTTAGCTTGTCTAATAGGTTAGGTAAGGACTCAGGTCTCTTTAAGAAGGGGCCAGGCAGTGCCACATACTCGGAGAAGAACCTGTCTGCGGAGCATCGGTCAAGCATTGGCGACCTGGATGATCTAGGCGAGGACACGTCCCAACTTGGCCGTAGCTACGACAGCATGGCTAGCAGCCCTTCGCTGGGTGCGGGTAGCTTCCGGTCCAAGGACTTTAAGGAGGGTCGCATGGGCTCGTGGCGTTTCATGAAGAAGAAGGGCAAAGACGCAGCTGCCAAAGAGAAGGAGAGCTTGGAAATCGAGAGGCCTGCGGAAGCAGAGTAAAGAAAGCATAGCCTGGATATGCAGCAGCATATAACTAGTTATCTAGTGAAGTAATATTCATTGATGGTGGATATAGCGAGCTCATCGAATCAAAGCATTCATATCAATCACCTCTCAATCATTCTGTCTGGCCCCTTGAAGGAAAACGATTTCTCTTGTTACCCTTAAAAACCAATAAGCCGAAGATATTCAAATCCAGCCGGGGCTGTCCATCAACAGCATAGAGGGTTCAGGGGTAAGAGTGCTTCAGCCACGTCGGCTTGGCAGCTTATGGTAGAGGACCCGCTTTTCGACCATGATGGCAGTTGACACGTGCAAGGAGCAACAGCAGTTGTACAGGCTCCCTCAAAGGTGAGCACGACGACGTCCTCTGCCAATCATTGAAGCACAAGAGAGAGCCGTTTGAAGGCGGCGGTCATTTATCAAAATGAATGGGAATTTCCCAGAAGCCTCGGCCCTGGACGCAGGTGAGTCGTCCACGACTTGAGCTCGCCATCTCGACGCAACTAACCCCCAGCGCTTCTTTACAGTCGACTACGATCCAATAGACCACCTCAACCTCCTCTTCTCCCACCCGTCTGCCGTATCATCCATTAGCCAGGTCTCGAAAACTCTCCAGAGCCACCAACATGCACTGTCGGTCGATATTGCCACTCTAGAGACTGCGCAGGCTTATGGGCCCGACTCGAGCCTCAAGCGCATGCAGTCGGCGCAGGCTGAGCTCGCCCAGCTCTTCCGGAAGATCGAAACAGTGCGCTCGCGCGCGATCGAGACAGAGCAGAATATCACGTTGATGACGGCCGACATTAAGAGGCTCGATGGCACGAAACGCAACCTGACGCTGAGCATGACGGCCCTCAAGAGGCTGCAGATGCTGACAACGGCATATGAACAACTCAGGGGATTAGCCAAGACACGCCAATATCGGGAGTGCGCGGGGCTCCTGCAGGCCGTACTCCAGCTCATGAAGCATTTCAACAGTTATCGAAGCATCGAGCAGATTGCGACACTGAGCAGAGGAGTGGCGGAGCTGCAGCGAGAGCTCCTGGAACAGGTCTGCGAGGACTTCGAGATGGCATTTGCTAAAAGTGAGGTTGGTGCTCGCAGGGGAATGCTCGTTGAAGCGTGTCTGGTCATGGACGCTCTCGGAGATTCCGCCAAGGCTCGTCTCATGACCTGGTACGTCAATACCGAGTTGCGAGAATACCGGCAGGTCTTCCGTGGAAATGACGAGGCGGGAAGCTTAGACAACATCGGACGACGATATGCTTGGTTCAAGCGGATGATGAAGACGCACGATGACGAACACGCCATGATTTTCCCTCCCCACTGGAGGGCGAATGAGACGTTGGCAACGGCGTTTTGCGACGGAACCCGTGATGACTTCAAGGGAATCCTGGAGCGGAGCATGCGGCGAACTGATGGCAACAAGATTGATGTCAACTTGCTTCTAAGCTGCCTGCAGGAGACGCTGGACTTTGAGCAGACCCTTGAGAAGCGATTTGCGACCTCGTCGAGAGCTAGTATTGACACGCTTAGCTCTGTTGAGGAGAAGACGCACAGTTTCCATGGTCTGATTTCTGTTGCCTTTGAGCCCTACTTGAGCTTATGGGTCGACTCACAAGATAAGCAGCTGGCGGCGATGATACCAAAGTACCGCAGCCAACCGCTCATACCGCCTGACGAAGAGTTCTCCCCTCAAGCTGTTATCACTTCTGCGATTGAGTTGTTTCACTTCTACAAACTCACCTTGTCACAATGCGCGAAACTGTCTACTGGCGAGCGACTTCTTGATTTGGCCAGGGCACTCGCCAAATATTTGGACGAGTATGCGCAACAAGTTCTGCTACACAGACTTCAGTCAGGTGGTCCTCAAGGCCCTGCGATCGAGGATGTCGTGCTCGTGCTGAACACGGCGGACTTTTGGCACGTCAACACTAATCAACTTGAGGAGAGCATCAAGAAGCGCATCGACAGCGAGCTTGTGCTCAAGGTCGACTTGTCATCGCAATCAGATGCCTTCCTGGGCGTGGCGAGCGCTTCTGTTCTCGCGCTCGTGCGTGCGGTGGAGCTCGACTGCGAGAGTGTGTGGCGCGAGATGAAGAACACCAACTGGAGCACAATGGAAAGTGTCGGGGACCAGAGCTCGTACGTGGGAGAGCTGGTGAAGCATGTGGATGGCAAGGTAACGGAGATACTTGGCGTCATCTCCAAGCAACAGTATGCTAGGGCTTTTTGTGACAATTTGGTGGAGCATCTGGCAACAGGATACATCAATAGTATTGTGCAGTGCCGACCGATCTCTGAAGTCGGTGCGGAACAGGTAAGTTTCCTCTTGTTGAATGATTGAGCCCCGGACTGACGAAATGGTCTCCAGATGCTGCTCGACAAGTACGTTCTCACGAAGGCGTTCGAGAGGCTGCTGCTTCACCACGCGTCGTTTTCTGGACAAGAAGCTCCTTCGTCAAGCTTTGTACGGAGAGTCCAGCATTGCATGAACCGCCTCGACCCTCTGCTCAAAACGTTGCAAGTACGGCCATCGCCGCCCGAGGGTCTGGTGCAGGCGTATCTGATTCATATTGCGGATCGATCAGACACCAACTTCAGAAAGATACTAGACCTCAAGGGAGTTCGAAAGGCAGACCACGCGCATTTGATTGAGCTTTTTGGCATCCACCGGGACAGTACGCCTAACGAGAAGCTGGTGGCGAGCTCACCGTTGCTGGCACCGCTCATGACTTCGTCAAGCCTGAGCAGCAGTGTCAGCGCTGGGGCATTGGGCTCGATGAGTCCATCAATGGCGTCGGCAGTCAGCCCGCGGTTCGAAGCTGGTTCACTGGGCGAAAAGCTGCTTAGCGCGGCGAGGGACATCAGCCAAAGCAGTACGGGCATGGGAGGCGCTGCAGGACAGACGGGGTTGGAGAAGGCGACTATAAATGAGAACTTGCGCAACTTTGGCAAGTTCTTCAAGAGGGATATTGGAGCATTGGGAGCTAGGTTTGGAAAGCGAGATGGTAGCGTGGGAGCCGATGAAGGACAGCGATAGGCGTCCGAGGCATCCTGGCTTGTACTAATAGCCCGCAAGGGCCGGCCCATGGATCGCCGTGGGATGGTTTACCACAAGGATCAATGCCAGCGGCAATAAACTTTGGTATAACTTTGCTTTGTAAATAATCTTACAAGCAATTATTTCAAAATCCATGGTCAGATCAGCGACTGCCGACGGGAGGCAGGGGGTTCTCTCGCTTAGTCAGACACATGTCTCCGAATCGCCGGAACCACTGATTGATAAAGAAAAAAAAAACCTACCTCCAATCCACCAGCTTCCAACGTCCAGAAGAATTTCCACACGCAAGCCCTTGGCTTATAAATCGATAGTCGCGATCCAATCACGCGCATTCCTGAGAGGCTCCATTCCGACGCCGTCGTTTATTGTTTCGGTCTCCGCTGCACTTGCACCGCATCAAACGTCCCCATTCAAGCCCCGTCGCCGAAATCGCCCTTCCGCCCAAGACTTGCATTGTCCTTCTTCAAACGCCTGCTCCCTTTTTTTTTTTTTTGCCCCTCTCCGATAATACCCCGCTATACCCTTTTTCTTGCTTCAAAGGGTACATAGTGTGCTTTTTATAAGATCGCCAGCCCACCTTGATTTCTAGACTACCCCCACCAACACCGCCAAACTGTTCTCCTCAACCTTTCGACGAGTTACTCTTCGCTCCAGCGCTGGGCTTTCTATTGCAGCTGCTGCGACTACTTTTCAAAAAACGACACGACAGCCAGCCGTTGAGTTTGGCGCCAGAAAGATGCACAGCAAGGTTGTTAGTATGTGGCTGCCACTCCTCTGGAAGCATCGCCGAACATAGCACGAGGCTGACCTGGATGGAACATAGTTATCGGCTCAGGGCCTGCTGCCCATACGGCCGCGGTATACTTGGCACGAGCCGAGCTGAAGCGTGAGTTCTGTCTTTCTGCCAAGTCTTCACCGGTAACTCTAGACTGACAGCGTTGCGACAGCCGTTCTCTATGAGGGTTTCATGGCCAACGGCATCGCCGCGGGCGGTCAACTGACCACCACCACCGATGTTGAGAACTTTCCTGGTTTCCCTAAGGGCATCATGGGAGGCGAGTTGATGGTGGGATCTCCTTCCTCATCCTTCCGAAGCACTGTAGCCTAACTTGACTTCTCCAGGACAACATGAAGGCGCAATCCGAGCGCTTCGGCACCGAGGTCATCACCGACACCGTCTCTACCCTCAACCTCTCCTGCCGCCCCTTCAAGTACACAACCGAGTTCTCCCCCGAAGAAACACACACCGCCGATGCCGTCATCATCGCGACTGGCGCCTCGGCCCGCCGCATGAACCTCCCCGGCGAGGACAAGTACTGGCAGAACGGTGTCTCCGCCTGCGCCGTGTGCGACGGCGCCGTCCCCATCTTCCGCAACAAGCCCCTCTATGTCATTGGCGGCGGTGACTCGGCCGCTGAGGAGGCCACTTTTCTCACAAAGTACGCCAGTCACGTCACCGTCCTCGTCCGCCGTGACGTCCTCCGCGCCAGCCGCACCATGGCCAACCGCCTGCTTGCCCACCCCAAGGTCACGGTGCGCTTCAACAGCTCTGCCTCCGAGATCAAGGGCGGCGAAGATGGTCTTATGAGCCACCTCGTCGTCAAGGACAACTCTATTGGCAAGGAGGAGACCGTTGAGGCCAACGGCCTATTCTACGCCATCGGACACGACCCCGCCACGGCCCTCGTCAAGGGCCAGGTCAGCATGGACGAGGATGGCTACATCAAGACCGTTCCTGGCACCACCAACACCAGCGTCGAGGGTGTCTTTGCCGCCGGTGATGTCCAGGATAAGCGATATCGACAGGCCATTACCAGTGCCGGTAAGACCCACTTTTTCTATCCTCTTTTCATACATGAAGCAGCGTAGCTAACTCCACATTTACAGGTACTGGCTGTATGGCTGCCCTCGAGGCTGAAAAGTTCCTTGCCGACCAAGAGATCGACGAGCGAGCTGATGGGCGACCCAACTAGCAAAGCACATCTTTAGAATCATTCATAGACTTGCGCCATTTTAGAGAAGACATAGACATCTGGACAAAGAGCAGGACTGGTCAATACAAGCTTTTAAGAGTTAATTGTCATCACGTATCGCCCATATGAATACGTTATATCAACTCAAAACTGCTTCGCGATTTTTCGCATTTCTCTCAGAGGTCTATGTATCCAGTATTTTTATCATCAAATCATGCTGATCGCCTCACTTTAAGGCGACAATGAAGGCGACAAGAGGTGTCTTGCAAAGCCCACCTCTTCTGCCCAAGTCAGGACAACAGCGTCATCATGCTCTCCTTCTTAGTCGTTATGGTATCATCATGTTTTGTCCTCTCTAGTTACGCTCCAAAACCGCAGGCGCAGTAATTTCTGTGCCCTTGACCTTCTCCAGACCCTCACCACCCTAGTCGACGTTAGCACTATGTTCCAGATTACTAGTACCATTAGATGTTCACTTACGTAGCTGATAAGGGGCGACACCTCAACGCCGACCTCGGCCTTGTCTCCAACAACAATGGCACCGGCAGCCTCGACCCAACGCTTGCCCTGGGTCATGATGTCTCGCTTGCTAGTGTCAGGGTCGTCCTCGCCAGTGCCAGGGGCGTTCTTGAGGGGCGAGAACTCGTCCTCACGCTTGACCTCGAAGCAGGCAAACTTGTCGAGGGACAGCAGGGGGAATACGTCGAAGACGAACTGCTCCAGCTTGATGCCATTGGGCTTCTCAGGCTTGACGGTCTCGCCGCTCTCGAGATCAGCAGCGGGAATCTTCTTGCGAGCGATGTGGTGGGGCAGCTTGTGAGCCCACTGAGGGATTGAGTCAAGGAAGCGGAAAGAGTAGTAATGGTTGACAATGTTGGCAGCGCGGAATCGCAGAACGCCGGGCTGCTTGGGATCGGCCTCCTCGGCGGTGGTCTGGTCAATCTCGGAGTACTCGACAACATCTGGCTTGCCGTTCTTGGAGAGAATCAGGCCAACGGATTCGGTAGCGTTACGCTTGCGCACGACCTTGGTTGCAATGTCGACGTCGAGAGCAGCGGAGAACCCGATGAAGACGGGGTCGGCAACCTTGACAAGGCAGTTGTCGACACAGTAGGCATGGATGTGCTGGATTCCACGCTTGCGCATGTCATCAAGAACACCAGATACGACGAGAGCCTGGTAGATACCACCGTTTCCATCGGGGGCAACGGCGACCTTGCCCTTGCTCTCAAGAAGGATCTTGCCGTTGTTGGAGATACAAGGGAGAACGCCCTGCTCAAAGATCTTGACATTGTCTTGGCTCAGGCCAAAGAAGTTGTTCTCCTGGAAGAACTTCTCGGTAGGACCACGGGTAGGACCACTGGTCATAACGTACCAGGGCACAACAACACCCTGGCGAGAAGACTTCTTGGCGGCAAGTTCCTGGATCTTGGCGATTCGCTCACCCTGGATCTGGAAGAGGGACTTGTGTGAGGGCAGGCCAATGTCGTAGCAGCCCTTGGGAGCAGAGCTGCCGAGCCGAGTACCCTGACCACCAGCCATGAGGACGACGGCAACCTGGCCCTTGGAGATGAGATCGAGACCCGAGTCATACCACTTAGAAATGTCATTGGCATCCGAGTCGAGGATACTGGCGGTGGCGGATTCGGGGAGGGGCTCGAGGCGGTCGGGCTCGTCGCTGGTCTTGGGAGGATTCAGCGCACGGTGGGTGATGTCGTTGATGTGGGCGGGATCGAAGCCGGAGAGCTGTTCGTACAGAATTCCTCGCTCGGCGGAGGATAGAGAGTCGTAAAATGTGAAGACATGGTCCTGGCCGGCTTGGGTGTACTTCTCCTTGAGCTCGTTGAGAGCCTCGGGGGTAGGCTCCGCAGGGGTATCAGAGCCCTTGTTGCCAATGTGAAGCGCCTGCTTGATGGCCTCCATGTTTTTATTTTGGTTGAGGTTGGGAGAGTTGCGGTGAGGACGAGGAAGAGCAATTGAGAGCTTACAGAGAGCTTGAAAGACGGCGGTGGAAGAGAAAAGTGTGGAATTGGAGAGGAAAAAAAGAGGAATAAGCTTGAGACTACGGGGAAGGAGGAGTTGATAAATACGAAGCTGATCTGGGAAAGACCCTTACACAAGCCGTCACACCTTCCTTGATGTCGACTGGGAACCTACCTGCACCTTTCCTTACCTGTCCTGCCCTTCTCACCGTACGTGAAGCTCCTTCCCCGCCGCCGAGCCGCCGCCGACGCTGATGCCCCTCAGCTGCCCCGCCAAATGCCTGTCCAGCAGCCCGCATTGCGCCAATTGTCTTGTCTTGTTGCTGATGCACCAAGCACCAAATGCAAGCATCTGGTCACCCAAAGCCTCGCTGAGAGCACCATGCGTAGCGCCCATGCGCCTACTCTGCCACCTCCGATTCGCTTGTTATGTTGCTGATTGAACCTCTGTGGCGTTTCAAGAGATGCGTAAGCGTAGTAAGCAGTGGAAGCACAGTGTTTGCTATGGTACATAGGTATCCAGTCCTGCTACGCACAGCATCACGTAGTAAAAGCTGTTGGCCCAACCAAAAGAACAGCTTGCCGGCAGATCTAACGGCTCGTATTCCATGTTATGCCCACGATTTTCGAGGCTGATAGTTTCAGGGGTTGGCCTAGGTACTAAGATACCTAACTACCTACGTCGGCACTGGTCGGGCCCTTGTTGTGTGGCTGTGGCGGAGGCTGACAATTACAATTGGCGGTCATCTCTGAAGCGCTGAAAATAGCAGCCCTGAAGCTTGTCCTGTCGCCTAAAGGCAGCTAGGTTGTGGCGAATGGGGCCAGAACAGTCTCTTCTCGCCTTCCACCACTTTCTCATGCATTAGAACTTGAAGCTATTCTCAAATGACTTAGGCAGATGCCACCTCATTTCCGCGGAAACTCCTAGTAGGATGACGATAATGAAGGCGAAATTCCTTATGTCTACATAATACCCGAAGGCTTTGAAAGAGTCAAGACACAGCAGTTCAAGTTCCTTACCTCTCACAAGTTCTTCGACTTACAGCAACAGACAGCATGGTGAGGGACAATGCCACCAAAGGGGTCGTCGTCGAAGAGTCTGTTGTTGAGGAGGTCGAACTTGGGGGAGAACAAGTCCAAAGCTCACCCCCAAGGCCCGCTACATTCAATGGGCGTTTACAACTCAGCGAGTTCATGTTCAAGTCTTCTGAGCCTGGTTCAACTAGCACGAGTGGCGACTCTTCTTCCAGGCGAAGATCTCCTAGGTTTGCAACTTCAACCTCCTTCGCCTCGGCCTCGTCTACGGTAGTGGCCGCCCCCAAGAGGACCAAGGACGCTCAAGAAGACGAAGATGGCGTCAAACCGCAAAAGAAGAAACGAGCTCGCACGAACTCTGGCTACGCACCCCCTTCAACATATGCCCATCTTCCAGGTCTTCCTGATGCCATCGCAGATAACCTCCTCGTTCTCTTCATCGGCCTGAACCCGGGCATACAGACAGCACGGACTGGCCATGCCTACGCTCATCCGTCAAATCTCTTCTGGAAATTGCTCTTCTCGAGCGGCGTAACTCCACGCCTCTGCAGCGCAACCGAGGACAGGCAGATGCCAGAATTATACTCTCTCGGTCTCACCAACATTGTTGCTAGGCCTAGCCGGAACGGTGCCGAACTAAGCAAGCAGGAGATGGACGAGGGCGTTGAGATTCTTCACGGGAAGTGCCGCAAATACCGGCCCGAGTCCGTGTGTGTTGTCGGGAAGAGTATATGGGAGAGCATCTGGCGTGTCAGGCATGGCAAGCCTGTCGGAATAGCCTTCAAGTATGGCTGGCAAAATCAGACAGAGAACATGGGCGCCATTAAAGAAGAGTGGGAGGGCGCGAGAGTATTTGTTGCGAGCAGCACAAGCGGGCTGGCCGCAACGCTGTCGCCAGCCGAGAAAGAACGGATATGGACTGAACTGGGCTCATGGGTCGAGAGCCGGAGGGCACAGAGGGAACGTGAGGCCAAGGAGAATACAGAAGAGGCTGGAATGGCTGCTTGAAGGCTCGACCTTTATCATGAGTTTGGATAGAATGCTCCCCTACCTGCCCGTCTAGACTAAAATTTTGCCGAACCAGGCCTTTTCTCATATCTCAGCTGAAAGTACATCTTCTCCCCAACTCCATACGCCGGAAGCCCGCCCCTTTAAGGTTAGGTTTTACTTGCACCGCTTCTCAACCACGTTGGGTCCGTTCTCCTCGTACTCCTTGCGCGAAATCCACATCTGGTGGAACGTGCCCAAGCTGGCGAGGATGCTGCCACCAAGCCAGGCGCCGAAACGTCGTTCACTCGTCAGGCCAGCTGCGTGAATCTTAATCTTCAGCCCAGGGTACATGCCCATTAGCTCGTTGTTAAGACGGTCGTTGAAACCGTTGATCAAGCTAGTGCTGCCCGTAACGACAACGTTAGCGAGGAGGTTACCCCGGAGATCGACGTCAACTGCATTCAAGGCCGAGCGGATCAGCTCAGGGATCGTCTGTCCCTTGGACAGGCGGTCGGCCTCAGAGATGGGGTATCCTGCGGTCTCATCCCACATGCCCTCAGTCGCCCGGAATCGCTGCTCGCGCCACATCTGGTTGTATCCATCGGGCATCTCGAATACTCGGCCGGGCTGTGTCTTGACGAACTCCTCGTTACCGGGTACATTATATCGACCAGGGCCACGCCAAACCTCCACCACAGACTCCTTGAACTCGGTCAATACACGCTCTTCCTCGTAGGCGCGGAAAGAATCGTTGATCTGGAAGGGGAAATGGCGCAATCGGACTGAGGGAGGTGCCAAGGCATCGACGGGGGTCTTGTTCTCGATCATGAACGTGGGTGTCAGATCAACCTTGGGCTCCGACGTCTCCCAGAGGCTTCGGATCTGAGAAGAAAGCCAGAGACCACCGACAGAAGATTTCTGGATGGATCGCTTCAGCACCATGCCATCATGTATCGCTGTGACTGAAGTATTGGCGCCGCCCACATCAATAACTAGTGAGGTGGCCTTGCCAGCGGCGAACGCTGCCAACACCGGGGTACGGCTCAGCCAAAACGCAGGGCAGCCCCAGTTCTCCATAATGATCTCGATAGCCTTCTCTCGGGACTTGGGCGTGTTCCACGGCGCTTCTGTGATCAAAAGAGGGTTCTCTCCGAGCGGCTTCTCAACTGATTCGGCCTCTGCGTCGTCCATGGCAACATCGCCCTCTCCATCCTGGGCCTCGTCTTTGGGGTCGTCGTTTAGGCCGTTCTTCGAAGGAGGTGTCTGCCGTTCGGGTTGTAGGCGTTTGACAAGCATGTTTTCCCAGATCCTAGCTGCGACATCCCAGTCCTCTACCACGCTGTCTCGATTCATGTAGTTGCGAACCTCAAAGTCGGGGCGAGGGATGAGGCATTCATCGCCGAATAGATCGCGAGGCGGATCACTGGTCGTGTGGCCGTAAAACGAGGGCAGAATAGACTTGGGAACATCCTCACCAGCAAAACCTGCTCGAGTATAGCAGTAGCCGGGGTCAAGGACGAGCGCAGAAACCTCATCTAGGTGGCCATCCAGTTAGTGGAGATCTAACGCGACGTGGGAGATAGAGCTGCACGTACCTCCTCCATAGATGTCGGTGGGCTGCACCGACGAAGAAAGGGGCTGCTGGGCCATGGCTATATCGGACAAAAAAGAGATCGCGATCTGGTGATGGCGGAGGTCAATTGAATGATCCGGCGCGAAGTGTCGCGAACTTGGTGGAGTTGCGCCAAAGTGATGTCGCGTAGGAACAAATTTCAGCCTTGGCGTAGGTGGTTGGCGTGGAGCTTGGACGCCTCACTGTGTCGAGGCCGAAGTGTGGCTAGTGACCCACCACGGATTAACCTCGGCGGATGTTTTTGCCTTTTAAATTTCTCGCTGATCATCCTAAAGAGCTTCTTCTTCTTTTTCTACACATGGAGCGCGAGTTCCATGCTACTAGCATGATTGTAAGTTCATATCTCCCTCGAATCTGCTCTTTTCCTATGCATTATATGATGAACTCGCATATCCGCTTCAGAACCGCTGCGATTGACACAGCTTGCTGTGATTGATGACAACCTGCCATTTCTCTGACCTTACATTGCATTGCCTTTCTTTTTACTTATAACCTTGCAATTGAGATCTTGTGGTGATGCTAACTCAATTAATAGAAGCCATGATGTCTGTACAATACTTTCGCCAGGCCCGTCGGCCTTTAATACAAACACTTTTGCACAAAGCTCCCGCAAGTGCCCGATGTCCGCACGTGCTCAGCCGTGGCGACTCCTTGGCGAGGACAGCATGTGGTCCGCAGAGTGTCGTGTGTGGGAGATCCCTGGCTACCTCTGCCGTTCTTCGGAGAGACGGGTCGGTCATGCCACAGGACGGCACTGAGGGACTTTCACCGTTCAAGCAACAGCGCCGAACTGAACTATGGGAGGAACAAAAGAGCCAGAATCCTCTCTACCCAGAAAGCCATCCTCGACTCGAGCATCGCACGAAACGAATGTCGGTGCCCGAATTTCTTGAGGCATTTCATGACAAGCTTGACGATACCAAGGATGTCAGCGTCTGTGGCCGAGTTCGATCGAAGCGAGTTGTCGGAAAGAACCTTATCTTCCTCGACATCGTGAATGAATTCGAACGTCTGCAGGTCATGGTTAACCGGTCAAAGTGTATGTTGGACCAGGAGGATAGAAGAGTCAAGTTCTCGCTTGTCAGAAATTTGATAGAAGTGGGCGACCACATATGTAGGATCCCAAATGTTCATTCTGTTATCCCCCATATGCTTACAATCTGGCAGCTATCATTGGCATCCCGACCCGTACTAAGGCTGGTGAACTCACAATCGAGGCCAAGGCTCTACCTGAGCTGCTCTCTCCTACCATGGAGCAGATCCCGGAGAAGCTCACCGATCCCAAGACAAGGATGCAAGATCGTCACGTTGATATGCTAGTCAACCGTCAAGCGATCGACGTCTTGCGGTTACGTGCTGAGATCACCAAGCACATGCGTGACTACTTCCACTCCAAGCGCTTCTTGGAGTTTCAGACCCCCATCCTGGCTGAGAATGCGGGCGGTGCCATTGCACGACCATTCGTTACCACGGCCACCGAGTTTAAGGATAGGGACCTTGCCTTACGCATCGCTCCCGAGCTGTGGCTCAAGCGCCTCGTCATCGGAGGCGTCGACAAGGTCTTCGAGATCGGACCTGCGTTCCGCAATGAGGGCGTCGACGCAACACATAACCCCGAGTTCACCATGTGCGAATTCTACAGCGCTTACAGCAACCTGGAAGATCTGATCCACGAAACTGAAGAGATCATGTGCAGCCTTGCGCAACATTCTCAGAGCCTCATCTCTACACAGCTCACATCCCTTCCTCCCATTAACATGAGCCGCTTTGTGCGCCCTTTCAAGCGAGTTGAATTCGTGCCCGCAATGGAGGAAGCCCTTGGGCTGCGTCTGCCCAAGCTCTCCTCCCAGGATGCTTTGCCAGAGTTGTTGGCCATCTTGAAGCTCGCCGGCATCAAGGTTCCTGGCGAGGTGCCCAGCTCATTGTCCAAGCTTCTTGACCGACTAGCCGCCGTCTACTTGGAGCCCATATCCTTCAAGGAGCCCACCCTCATCATGAACCACCCTGCCTGTATGTCGCCTTTGGCAAAGAGTTTCCTTTGCCCGAAGACCTATCAACTGGTGTCTGCCCGTGCGGAGCTCTTCATCGGCGGTCGTGAGCTGGCCAACATGTATGAAGAGGAGAACGACCCTGAAGCCCAGAAGCGGAAACTGCTTGACCACCGAAACCTCGTCAACAAGCCTGACGGAAGCATCGCCATTGAGGCTCCAGAAGCCCAGGAAGGCGAGGTATCTGCCCTTGAAGCGTTGGATGAGCCTTTCGAAGACGAGGATGGAGAAGGTGCTCCTTTGGATCAGAGCTTCGTCAAGGCTCTAGACTATGGCCTTCCTCCAACCGGCGGCTGGGGATGTGGTGTCGAGCGTATGGTGATGCTCTTCTCTGGTGCCAACCGTATCAGCGACTGTCTGAGCTTTGGCACGCTAAGAAATGTAGTTGGACTCTCGGCAGCCGAGGAGAACAAGAAGCCCGGCTCTGTGAGTGAGCACAAAGTGGACGAGGACTTGTAAGCCATACCGGAGAGCGGTTGTACAATATTCAAGCACAGGCTGGAAGAGGCAACGATGTATGAACAACGGGACTTGTATAGTATTGTAGCAGTAGCTATACCTTAGAACGCCTTTTGTATAGAAGTAAACAAATAATTGTGTCATCATACACGTATCTCTTCAGATATCTGCCACTCTAGTTAACTTACTTATTGACCGGCTTGACTTTACGCCTTCGGCAATCAGTCCTCACTCAACCACCGCCAAGCTAAAGACAAATTCCGTTCATAAGTGATATCTCAGTATAAGTACACAGAATACATAAGTACCAAAAATCGAGCCAAATCAGCATCTACACAAGAAAATATGCAAGCTCTCCTCCCTTGCCACCTTGAGGCTACCATGCTCAGCTAGCCAGCTGGAACAGGCTACTGTCCTTCTCCGCTACGGCAAAGCCCTCAACCCAGGTGCGAACAGTCTTATCGCCGAGCCCCGAGCCAAAGTCAAAATCATCAGGGAGCTCTTTGATAGCAACGCTCGAGGTGCGCTCGTCAAAGACGGTGGCGACCTTGATGAACTTGTCGATTGGGCGGGCAAAGTAGTCAGAGCTGCCGGCACCGTTCTTCAGGTGGAATGTGCTCTTGCACTTGGTGTCTCCGGGGGCGAGTACCTCGTAGATGTCGGCCTCACCGCAGCCGGTTCCCCAGCAGCTGCAGTCGCCGTACTGCATCGTGCGTGGGATGCGAGCGTTGAGGGCCCAAAGGGCGGGCATGTCGCCGTTGAAGCCGCGGTCACCGTCCAGGGGCATCTTGAAGTGGAAGAGAAAGACCTTGTTGGCACCGGAGAAGCCCTCTGTTGGAGACAGTTGTTAGCGAGTGGTCTAGGCGACAATGACTGAGGGTGGCACATGCTGTAAGCGACATCCGGAGCACGGGAGTAGCCACAGCTCTCGTCGCACTTCTCTGCGCTGAAGATGGAAAACTCCTTGTTAGAGGGGATGTAGACATCCTCCAGGACCTCGGGAGAGGAACAACCGCCGTTTCCTTTGGCGTTTAGGTAGGAAAGAGAATTACCCCAAGTGCTGTCGATATCGGTCAGCATCGATATTCATGTAACCCTTTCAGAAAGCCAAACCACAACTTACGTATCAAAGATCCCAGAGCCCTCGCCGCCGTAGTTACCCAGGAAGACGACGTTATCAGCAACTTTCTGCTCAGCATTGTAGTAGGCAGTGCGCTCCCAGTCGCCTCCAGCGACAGGCTCAGACTTGGGCTTTGAGTTGCCCTTTGTCTTGGGATTTTTAATCTCGGTCTTGGGCTTGTTCTGAGCAGGAGTGGTGATCTTCTTGCTCGAATCGGACTCGGGCTTCGAAGCAGGCTGCTCGACGGCCTCAGTCGGGGCAGAGGCAACAGCAGGGGCAGGGGCAGTCCGAGTAGCAGGGCCGAAGTAGTTGTTCTCCCAGGAGACGACTTGGCCGTCGATGGTAGCGGTGATCCACTCAGCACGCTTCTGCTTGCGCTGCTCGTGAAAGTGGTGGTGGCCGTGACGGCGGGCATGGACATGAGAGGACGGGGCGGTATGGCGCTTCTTCTTGTCCGAGCCGAGGTTGTAGACCGCAAACTCTTTGAGGCTGAAAGGGCCACGGATATGGAGGGAGAGCTGAAAGATTTGGTTTCAGTTTCGTACACGGAATTGCTAGATGGTTGAGTGACTTACATCCTCGTCAAGCGGCGCAAGAGGACCGTTGTAGGGGATATCCTCCGAATCACACTGCCCGTTCTCGCCCATCTTGGTAACGGCCTTGTAACTTCCGCTGCCGGCAAATCCTTCGTATAGGATTTGCTTGACGGCACCGCAGAACCAGTTGCCGCCCTCCTCGAGGGCTGTGCCAGTGCATTGCTGCGTCAAGGCTGAAGCCAGGCCAGCAGAGGCCAGTAAGACAGACGTGTCAAGCTTCATTGTTTCCTCAGTTTGGTGTCCTCGGATACATAAAGATTAAAATTTCAGTCGGTACTGTGAGACTTGTTTCCAAACCTTTCGCGAATGCACACAGCAGGGTCCCAGGGTCAGAGGGTGTTTCGGTGTGAGTTGTCTCGAAGGCTGGGCCGAAGGACAATAGAAGCAGAAGAGCGATCCAGTCGGTCTAAAAAGAATGATTCAAACAAATGAGTGGATGGTGAGTCTTCTCTCACCAGAGTCGTAATGAGTGACAAAGATGCTTCGTTCCGGCCTTTGAAAGGAATGAAGTTCCCCGTCTTCTGACAAAGAAACAAGAAAATCCAGGGGTGCCGCCCCTCAAGAGCCTGAGAGATTAAAGAGCTTTCGAAGTAGCCTAGGTAGAGGCTTGGCCATTGTTCTCATCCCTCATCGCCCACCATATCGTCCTGCCCGGGTTGGACGCCGGCGGTGCCAAGCTTTTTGGGCCCTGGACTAAGAAGACAAGAGTGTGTGTGGCAGATCTCAGCCCCGTTCCTGGCATAATGACCAGGGGCCATGATGCATCACGACTTCGTGGCCACCTGCTAGCGGCCAAGAGGGCTGGTGGTGTGGGTGGGAGCAAATTGTTTCAGGATTCCGGGCCTTAAATGACTTGGCCTTGGCGGTCAATAAAGAAACCACAACAGCCGGGCTAAATGAGGATCGGTGGCAGTTCAGACGGCCCTAAAGAGCCACGCTCTGGCGCGTAGTCGAAGGCGCAGTAGAGTTGGTCACCGGCGGCGGTCTGTCCTCTAGAGATCTTCTAGTCTTGGGGCCAGGAGGCTTAATTAGGCGCCGAGGCTTGGAAGAGAGGCCTTTCCGTGATGCGATTTCGCTAACCCTTCAGCTCAGGCTTTCTTCTTCTCCTAGTTCCTCGGTAAGTTTGAACGCATGCGGGAGGATGTCATGGTTGCGAGACACGTACAGATTCCTCACGGCTCATTGCCAAAGCCCTCAACGATGGAGGGCATGGGCGCACTTTTCTCAAACCAGGTGCCGAAACGTGGCAAGCTGCGTTGGGCAACTCATCCGGCTGGTCGAACGGCGAGAGGCTATAAGTCTCCGAGAGAAGGGCTGGGGAGGGCATGATCACCAGGTGCCGAGACGCCAAAGAGCCCTGGACGAGGCCAACGCTTTTGTGTCTTGACTTTCTCTTGGCGAATTCCTTGCTTTGGGGGACCAATTTATCGAGCAATGACGAGAATGTCTTTGTTGAAATAAATGAAAGCGGTCTGTGGAATGTCCACGTGCTGCTTAACTCGGGCGCTACTAGATTCCCGCCTCCTCGGACGTGGTGCCAGCGCATTGCTGTAATTGCCGACATCTGAAGTCTGTTTAACCTTTGCCGATGAATAAAGAACATTGGGTATCCATACGGTGACAGGTAAGAGCATCGATGAGTGATATGATTCGTTCCCAGATTGAAATGAACAGAGGCGCCTTGGCGTTAATCTTCCCGAGTTGCGGAGTCTGCCCAGCGACATCCAAGGAAGGGCCACGAGACCCAGGATCCTTCACACGTTGATCGCCATGTTGTCTCGTGTATTATCCCTGCTTTTGCTCGCCGAAATTCCCATACAAAGTTGACGCTTTGAAAACTGATCGTCCACGGGTGTCTTTGACGGTTGACCCGCCTCTTTCGGCCCCGAGCCCTTGGTCTTCCAGCTTAGTCTTGTCAGCCAAATATGGTAGTCAACGACGGTATCCGTAGTCATCGACAGGCTCATTCACGGAAGAGGCGGGAAATGGTGCCAATGACGAACGTCACGTTCTGGTGTTAGTCCCTAAAACATCACTTGCCTGTTTAGGAACAGTCTGTTAACAAAGATGAGGACTTATTCGTGTGAAATTGGTGGTGAGATTGGATTGCCCAGTTTGTTAGGCTTCATTTGCTCGTCCAAGGCATTCTTCATTTTTGTATTTGTGATCAAGAACAAGTGGAATCCTCTCGCTCAAGTTCGGTTGCCATTTGTCAAGCATCGGCTAGCTAGCGATGTTTCGTGCGGCATCTTGTGCTATGAGTTGTATGCAGTGGCGCCCGTCTTGTTGGTCTTTAGCAGGACTCAATCGTCGAAACCAGTCCACTCGGCATCTTCATCGCCGCTTCCATCTTGGTCTTGCTGCATTTTCCTCTTCTTGCTCCCTTCGATTGCACCCAGTCGGTTGTTATCCTTGCGCCTCTCGTAGCCGCTCCTGGACGTAATCTTAGCCTTGGTACCGCTTCGTCGAGCTTCCACTCCGCGCTCCTTGAGCTTCTTCCGGTCTGCTTTGGCAACGTTGGGTAGAGCGTCGAGGAGCCACTTCTGTATCCCGGCTTCGCCGCCCGTCTTCCCTGCCTGCTTCTCGCTCGCCGCGATCACGTTGGCAACCATCTTGACGAATGGGATGTCTTCCTTCGTGTAGAATGTTACTGCGACACCGCCTTCACGGCCAGCGCGACCTGTTCGCCCAGCACGATGGACATATCCAGCACTAGATCCAGGCACATCGTAGTTCACCACCCCGTTGACGCCAGCAAAGTCCACGCCACGCGCCAACACATCCGTTGTGATCAAGACCCAGATTTCACCGGCACGGAACTTACGCATGATGGCAGAACGAGCAAAATCCGTTAGACCACTATGTAGTGCAGCAATTCTTGCCGAGCCGCCTGCTTCAAGGGGGATATCATATTTCAACTCTTCATGTAGCGCAGTTGCTCTGTCGATAGTTTGAGTAAAGACAAGGAAAGGAGGCCTGAGGGGAGGGCCAGAATCATCGCTGGAGGTTGGGTGCAGCAGTTGGCGCAAAGCGAGCAATTTGCCTTGTTCCGTTGCCGTGTATGTGAGCTTATGGGTGATGTTTGGTACTGCCGTGTCCTTCAGTCCGACCACAAGTCTGATCAAGGGTTTGGGTGTAATATCCAGCGACTGAGCCCTTGAAGTCAACTTTTCCGTAACCAAGCTTTCAATGTTGGATCCTATGGTTGCAGACCAGAATGAAAGTCGCAAGTTAGGATTCGTGCATGCTGTCCAAACGGCCAGCATCGCATCTCGAAACAGGGGATCGAGCAAAACATCGGCCTCGTCCAGTATCAAATCTCGAATCGTCGGCAGGACTTTTTGAGTGCTTGAGGGACCGGACGTGAGAAAATTGAGTAAGAGCAGGGGTGTAGTAACCAAGATGTCGGTCTTGGTGACTGACTTCTGCTTGTCGTCTGTGGCCTTCTCTTCCTCAGATTCTAGCTCCTGATCATCCTCAGAACTGTCTTCGTCCATATCCCCTTGCTCTGCTGATAGTTGCGTGCCCTTTTTCATGGAAACAATCTTTAGTCCCGTTCCATATGCAAGCTTCTGGCCTTCGCTGACGATTTGATGTACTAGCTCTCGGGTTGGCGCCACAATGATTGCCTCGAGTTCATGGATATCCTGCAGATCCTCTTTAGATCGTCTGCGCATGATGTTGTTGATCGTTGGGACCAGGAAGCTGATGGTTTTGCCGCTTCCAGTGGGCGCGACAGCGAGGAAATCGACACCTCCGTCCAGTCCATCCTCGCCCTTCAAGGCCACTTCTGGATGCAGAAGAAGAGGCAGACTACCCATCTGGACCTCAGTTGGAACGCGATATCCCTGGAATACGAGATTCTCGGCAACCCTGCGAGAGATACCATAGGCGCTGCGAAGTGCCCCAAACGAATCCAACGGTTGTGGGAACAGCTGCTTTTTGGTATCCTTTTTTACCTCGACAGCCGCCTTTTTCTTCTTCTTGGACTTGTTGACTTTGGACTGGTCCTCAGGCTTGGAGAGGAGGGTGATCTTTAGTCGATGTGATCGCAGCATCTGGCGACATTCATCCTCGCTGAGCAGCTGCGATGCCCGCACAGGACTCGGCTCTCGGTCGGCGTGTTCTGTTTCGGGGAGCGGTTCGGGAGCAGACTCGACCTTGGGAGCGAAGAAATCAACTTCCGGTAGCTCTACATAAGCCTCGATTGCCGGTTCGTCGCGAGTTCGCTTGCGCTTCTGTCCGCGAACTTGATCGTGAAAGAGCTGGGGATTGGTAGTTGTTCCAGCTGATGGAAGCTTGGTCGGAGCACTTTTGCTAATTTGGCTGCTCTTTCCGGTCTTTTTGGTCCCACGCGACAGGACTTTGAGGATATCCATTGCAAGTGTGCAGCGCCGGTGCGCTACGTAGACAGTGAGCGAGGGTTGTGCAAGGTGAAGAGAAAACTGCTGAAGATCTCGACAATTGGCTGCCAAACCGGAAGCCGTAGCCACTGAATTTTCGGGTAGTGGGGTGTGGGGGTTGATTGATGTGGCTGGTGCTCGCTTTACTATGAGCAAAGCATCAGATCAGCCACAGTGAGCGACACCAGCCATAACACTCAGGGACAGCTAGCGGGCACTAAACGGGATCGTCTAAAACATCCGCCATGAAGGTCCCCGAGTTCATCGGCGACACGCATCGTTTTGGAATGTCTAGCAACGCCCAGGAACATGAACATGCTTCTTCGAGAATTCCTTTGGCCAATGAGCTTCTACTTGTTATGGAATTGCCTGAGTTCATGATCGATCAGTGTCGATCACCGTCATATGTTCTCCAACTTGATGGAGGATTACAACCAATACTGACGTCACACCAGTTGCCGAGATACCCAACAATCAGGATTTGGACGCTGAAGAATCATGGACGGAAACTTGGCTTTAGTTCCTCCCTTATACGCATGCTCGTCCCGTTTTCTATTTCCCTGCATTGATGTTCTTGAACCCAACCAACTCTTCTGCCATCAGCACATTGACGAGACATTCACCTCAATAGCCTACAACTACCAAACGTCGTCGAGCAACACCGCCATCATGCCGACTATGCTTGGACTCACCACAGACCCCTCGCCTCACGGCCTCAACAGCAAGGAAAGCAAGTTCGGCCAGCGTACAAGCAACAGCAGCATGGAGCTCGCCCCTCGCCAGGATGGTAGCCTGACCTCCGGCATAGAGAACTCCGACTTCTTCAACGGCGGCAAGCAAAAGGAGCATTCCGACGACGAAGAGTCGGACGACGAGAAGCTCAACACAATCAAGGGCCGCAACCATGCCGCCGCCAAGGAGATGGAGACGCTTCTCTGGCGCGCCCTCTGCGACAAGCCCAAGAGCGCCCTCAAGTACATCGCCAAAGATGCCGTCATTTCGAACCGCTTCTTGTTCGGCGACCCAGAGCCGCGCACTAAGGAGTCTGACCCGCCGCTGGAGGATGAGATTAAGCACTGTGAGGAATGGCTCGCATACAAGATGCACGATCCCCAGGTCGTCGAGATTGGCCTGATGGCGGCTGCTCTGGCCTACAAGGTCACCCTTTTCCGTCAGATCGAGCAAGGGAACGGCCAGTATGGTATGCAGACTGTGGAAGCTACCTGCTCGAGCTCTTGGAGGCAGCTTGCGAGTGGAGACTGGGAGCTTTGCAGCATGTTCGCTGGTTAGAATGACGGTTTATGACATTTATCCAAGGAGGCGTTTGTGGACGGAGTATTGGCTTGTCAATCCAGGATCTTGTTAATGAAATAAGCTGCTACTTGAGCGGCTTAAGAATGAACTCAAAGTTGGGAACGGACTCCTTCCCCAAGGCTCTCTGCCTCGCCTCGTCCATCTTCCTTCGAAACCTCCTCTGAAGCTCTCCAAACCTGACCTGCGAACAGGCTGTTCGTTGGAATGGCGATGAATCTACACCCAAAAAATCTCCCTCTAGACAGAGGATCAGTCCACGAGGTCGCCTCAACGGTAGCGCCTCGAGCAGCCCATCAAATGACATGTCAAAGAAGTGCTCTGGTGGACGCCAGCCCGATATGGGTTCTCCATTTTCATTGTACACGGTGTAGTCAATATTGTGGATGTGTGTGACAAGGTGTTTTTGGCCAGTATCGCTGTCGACTTGAAGGTTGCTAATGACGGACCCCTCTCCTTGGAAGTCATCATATGCAGATTGGCTTCGCTCCACGGCCACATGCTGCTGTTCTTCTTCAAGATCTGGATCTTGTTCTCTTTGTGGATTGGCTTCCGGTTCGAGATCAGGCCCATCACTCTTTACCTCAGCGGCTTGCGGGTTCTGTAGTATGTCCGGTGTAGGAGTCCTGGACTGCTTCAAAGCAGTATTCTCGACACTCTCATCTGTATTTTCGCCGGTCTCTTCCTCTCCGGTGTTATCGATTGCGTCGTAGCCAGCGTTGTCGCCAGTATTATTGTCCTCCACAGAATCTGCGGCCATATTCGCTACGGGAGCAACCCTGCATGACAGAGTATCTCTTACAGTGGATGCGCGGCGGTTTTTCCTTTTCTTTTTAGGCTCATCCTCATAGGCCTTCATTTCGACAGTCCAGTCATCCCCTATGACATAGTCCGGGCGATGAAGCTGTCGTCGCTCCCTCTTCCAGACTTGACCTATGATTGCCTGGTTCTGTGGCGAAATGAATGTGGCATCATTAGCAGGATCAGCGTCTGGCTCGTTCGAGTTGTCTTCGTCCCGCCTAGAGACTTTTGCTCTTCGATCGTTCTCTTCAGGTTCGGCAGCAGCCGGTCGTTTCTCCCGGTCATTGACCTAGCTTCTGATTAGTACGGCAGCTGGTTTATGGGATCAATATTCAGCCACTCACGGCAGGCTCAGATGCTTGGGGGCTGTAAGGCCCAGCGTATGGGTCTGTCATAAGTGTATCATCTGTTTGAATACGAAGCTCAGGGCTGGGCTGCTGGGCAGGATGCTCATCAGATGAGCTTTCGACAGCGGTTCGAGATGCTCGGGGCGTATCTCGAAGTGTGGACGGCGAAGGTTCATCAGACTCGCTATCCATGATCAGCCTCTAAGTCCCAAAGGGCTACAACAACAATGTCACTTACAGCTTGGGATGAACGGTGTACCCATAATATTCAAGACGCTGCAACGGGGGGAGACGGTAGCCTTCGGGGCTATCGACATCAATTGCCGTATCACGAGTATAACCTCTGCCGCGTAGAGGTCCCCCAGGGCTCGATTCGTTGGGTTCGGTTACATTGACAGAATCAGGGGCAGTACTGTGCGGGTTCGTCGGATCGGTGGCTCTTGGATCATGGGAAATGAGCACGGCCGGCTCGGTGGACGGCTTTCTCTTATGCTGTTCGTTTTCTCGGAAGAATAGCTGTGCTAACAGCTTCAAGAGTCTGCAACATGGTTATGTTAATGCGTTTGCAATCCAGGGACAGCCCATAGTTAACACTAACTGTTCATGGTCCCTTGGGTGCTGGTAGCGCTGGTTATCTCGAGCATCAAGGCCTTCGGGCCAGTATTTCAAGCCGTTTTTGTCAAGAAACTTTTGTGCCATCTCACCGAACACTTCTCGGTGCGATGGTTGTCTCCATTTGGTGAATAAGTATCCAGGCTTTTTGTCCTTTGTGGTGAACCCGGAACCAAGCTCTTTGGTGGCCTTCTTGAATGCTATGTCATCTACACCTCCCTTTTGACCGTACCCGAGCTCCTTGCGGAGCTCCTTAAGAAGTGGGACCTCGCTAGTTTTGGTGCGTTTCGGCTCTCTAGTTGAAAGACCGTTTGAATCCATGGTTTTGTGCTTGTTGAAAACAGACTTGTACAAGTCGAGGATCCTGGTAACGGCTTCGTTGATGTGTGAACCAGGAAGAAGGAAGACAGACCAATTGCAGTATAGCTGCCACTTGCACAGTTCCACATGGAGTAGAGTAGACCAGACAGATGTTAAGTGAAAGATAGATCTCAATAAAGGTGAGCCTGCAAAGAGCAGACCGGCAAGTGTGGAAGGGTGGCTGGGGGGCATGGCGACCTCTGAATAAGGCAGACTCTGCCTAGGCGACGATCCCTTCTCAGGCGGCCTCTCAGCGACCATCAGTCTAATAAGGGGGCTTAGTTAGGTATGCCGGAACATGCTCCCCGTTGAACTTTGCGTGTGTTGGGTGTGGTTGTTGGCCAGAAACCCCGGCCATGGCTCAGGCAGCTGGTCATGGTCAGGAGCCGGACAGAACTGTGCAGTTTCTCTTGGTATTCTAGTCTTTTTTTTTTATCAACTAATGAGATGAAAATAAAAAGAACACCGCAGGAGGGATGACACTGTGACTTCGCTGAATCCAATCCGTCGACTTTGGGCGATTCCCCGACCATATCGTGTAGTGTTGGTTCAGCAATTGCGGCGATGCAGGCGGGACCAGGGTGGTGCATAGCATCGCATCCACCCACGCACACAAAACAGGGGGTTTCTACGAGGCCTCTCCAGTAGCCAAGTGCCCAGCCCCCGAGATTCATTCGTACTGTCTCTGGACGTTCCAATTTTGACTGTCAGAAACGTGGATAGGATGCTAACCGAATTCTCACTTACAATGCGGAGTACAAACCACTGCATTACTTCAATGCTGGCTTCCTGATTAAATGGATTGTATAGCCACAGGAATTATGCTACTAAATAATATCGAAGCAATCGAACATTTGGCCCTTATTCCAGTATCAATACAGTGGTGCTCATATTGTCATTGTCTGCCGTCTACTCCAATAGGATTTGTTTTAGGGTGGTCGATGCTATGATTCCTTAACTCTAAGAATCAATTGCATTGCATCTTTTCTCATACTAAGGTGCTTAATAATAAATGTCACTTCTTAGAAATGCAATGTCCGATTTCAAGCAGTGCGTCGTTTCAAACCGGATCAAACACGAGCTAGGTTAGTACCAAGATCAAAGAGAATTAAACAAGTAGAGCGCAATTGGTATAGATATGTTTAGTTCTTCTTGTAAAGAATATCAGATTTAAGTATGTGGCTTTTATTATTATTAAATGGATGACTTCTTAAATGTTAGAAGCGCGCACTCGTATAGCTTTTCCAAGTAACAATTGACTGCTTGTTTCTCTTTGCTTTTGTTGCCCTTTTCGAAACAATCTGTACACATATTTAGGCATTCCACTAAGAATGGTTGCTGACTTTGCTGAACAAGAGGTCTATCATCTGTTTCTTCCTATCGCATTGGCTTGATAATAATCTCATAGTCCAAACGGGACCCGTCTTGTCTGGCAGCACTCACGTCGTCTCTGATATAGCTCTCGAAGTCGTCCTTGGCGTCGCTATATTTCTCCTGGTTCCACAAAAAGATCTGGTGTAGGCAGGCCTTGCGTCCGATCTGAGCAATGCACAAGCCCTTGAGCTTGTCCTTGTTCTCCAGAGGCAGCGCGTTGACCAGCTCTTCCAATGACATCTGGAAGAAAGAGGCCGCTGAGAATTCCCACATGGCGACGCGTACTTCAGTGTGATATACAGTGAAGGCGAAGTTCATCGGAGGTATGGGCGAGGCTTCAATCGCCGGCTCGTTGGTCAAAGGCCCGTCTTCATGGTCTTCTGGGGGCCGATCCTCGTCACCACCAACATGGACATGCTGTACCTCTTGCTGAGAGTGCTCTCCTCTTTCGGCATCAAGTTGAGGATTATGTTCCATTTCGTGATGGGGTTGCCGATGCTGTGGCAGGGCATCGTCTTGCGGCACATTCTCTGCAAGAAGAGGGGCCTCGCCGTGTGAAGCGTCTTTTGGATCCTCCGTTTCTGGCTGCTCTCGACTGACTTCGGCGTCTTTCTCGGGAACAGGAGCCCTCATCTCGAACATAGGTGCCACTGGTGCCCTGGCTGAAGAGGGGCTCATTAAGCCCAAATTGTGAGTTGGAGATGCTACGCGAGCATCTAGCCCGGCATCATCTCCGCGCTCCTGCGACAAGGACTCAATCAGGTTATCCCAGTCGTCCAGGTCGTCTCCAAGAATATAGTTTTCGCGTCGTGTCTGTCTTCGCTGCCTGCCCGAAGAATAACTGTACAGGATCTGGTCTTGAGAATGGAGAGATGAAGCATAATCGCCAGCGCCCGGGCGCATGTCGCCATTCCTGGCGGCATTTGTTTCTTGCCGAGGGCTTTTGGTTCGACGAGTCGGTTCTCCAAGCTCGGTCTCGGCTGGTCTCTTTTCTCTCTCACTCCGCTATTCTTCAGTCAGCAAACTCGACAAGCATTCGAGGCGACTGTACAAGGTACTTACAACAGGTACCGCTGCTTCTGGGTCGTGAGGCACTTCATACGGGTCTGGGCCGGGCGCAATGTCTGACTGCACAGGAGGTACAGGATTTGATGGCTGAAGGTACCTATAGTACTCATCGATGTGGTCTTCTACCGATGGAGGCATGTATTGTGAGCTTGAAGAAGATAGGCCAGGGTCACTAACAACAGTCAGTTGCCACATGTACAAAGTTCGATCATGATGAGGGTGGTTTACTTCAAGTACTTGGGATGACTGGGCTCGTCGAGAGCGCCAAAGGGCTCAAATGCAGAGGCTGGCAGGCCATCCAGGCTATCCACATCAATCGCTGTCTGGATGCTGTATCCCTCATTTTGGAAGAGGTAGTTCAAGTCCAAGCTTTGAGTGCCCGCGTTGTTGGCTTGAGTGCCCGCTTTGTTGGCTGTAGCAGGTGAGTCTTGCTGTTCCTGAGCGGTAGTTCTGGCTTCTTCGTTGGGGAGAGTGGCCGCAGTCGGCTGGGAACGTCCGTCCCTATTCCTTTGATTGTTCCTTTGGTTCTGGTTGAGGCGAAAGAACAACTGCATTAAGAGATCGCAGAGTCTAGAGCATGACCGGATTAGTCTCACTCTTCAATCTCACACCCAACTGAGACTGCCTGTAAGATACACTCACCGCTTAGAGTCCCTCGGATACTGATACACCGTTTTGTTGGTGGCGTAAGGCCCGTCTGGCCAGAAGGTGGATCCTCTCTCATCTTCCTCGAGGAAGGTCTTTGCCATCTCACGGAAGATCTTTCGAGTAGATGTTTGCATCCATTGTGTGAGGCTAGCCGCTGAGACGTTCTGCTTGAAGAGGAAGCTTTGTGCGTGGAATTTGAGCGCGTTGTCGAAGATTCGGATGAAGCCTTTGTCTATGGCGTGTTCACCAGCAAATCCAAGCTCTGCACGGAGGCTTGTGGCGAATGGAAGATCTTTCGTTCTGACTTTGCATCGTTTCATAGCGGTTCGACGCGCCTTTCTTGCGTGCTCAGGCAATTTCATATTTCGAGGTCTCGGGCGAGTTGTTGTGGAGGGTTGGGGAATGCCAGAATGAAGAAGGGCTGATACCAACTGGGTGGGTTTGTTCAAAATGAGAGGATCAATTCCCTACACCTACTCACAGCGAACATCTTGTCAATGCATCCAATACAAGGTGATGGCCCACCTGGTTGCATTCGAAAAGGGGGCTGGGCGTTGGGAGAACCCCATGGGGGACAAAAAGCACTCAATGTTGCAAGGCCCGGAGGACATTGGTCAAAATTAATCACTCGCCCCGTGGGGAGTTTTCCACTGGTACTGCGCTAATATTTATGTCAGCTTCTTATATCAACATCTCATGTGAGCTGGTGTTTTTTGCTGTCCACCCAACAGGTTCAATACTCCCTGGCAATGATCTTCGCTTCAGCTGGCATCTAAGCGACCATGTACCATACCCTACCATGCCATGTGTGATCTGGGGCCATTGGGGGCCGGGTCGTTGGCCAGAAAACTCGGCCATGGTGGAGTGGTTGATCAGGCTCTGGGTGAAACTATGGCTGCTTCTGAGACGGGCTCCCTGGTTGGTTTCCTTCGTAGCCGGTCGACTTTGAGGCGCAGTGTGCATAGACTTGATTTGATCCTGTAAACAATAGCGTTGACTCGGCTTTATGGCTTCGTGTGGGACTGGTTGGCGGTGTGCCGAGTAGGCACCGTGGTGTTGGTTCGGTGTGTCTGTTCGCGGCCACTTTGGGAGAACCTCGCAGTGAGAACAAGGGGTATGCCGACAACTACGGATACACCCTTATGAAGCAGCCTGGCACTGCCTGGTAATTCCCTTTTTTCTTCTTTTTTCTTGGGTGCACTGTCTAAACTGGAAAGATGGTGGGTGTCACTTATGTGAAGTTGGTGTTCTGGGCAGCCGAATTATTGGATCAGCTTGGGCCAACTTGGTTTGTAAAGTGCAGATGCTTCATTTCATGGCTTTCCTTTTTCTCTTTCCTCTTCTCTCTTTACTCTTTGAAGTTTTTTTCTCGGCATAACGACAACAAGACGACGCGGGTAGTTGCCTGTTGCTCCTGAATTCGTCTGTTAATTCTTGTCATTTCGTGTGCCCGCGTCTCGTTCCCCAATGTGGTTTTCTCATTCTGCAACCTGCTAGCAAACCTCTCTAGTTCTAGAGTCAATACTATAATAAACTAAATGAAATATTCTGCTTGCTTTTGCTAGGCCCTAGGGGTTAGTATTATTTAGAGTCTCGCACGTAAGTAAGTTAAAAGTACATGCAGATTAAGATGTCCAGCTTATAAATTATAAGCAGCTAGTCTAAAGCTTAATAAAGTCTCTAGTTATTATCCTAAAGCTTAAAGAATTTTAGGATAATTAATCCAAGTACTAGATTAATAAGAGATTAGATCTTAGTAACACCACTATATAAATCGTCCAGGTAAGTGTGGTTATTGAAGGTTGTGTTATTTCATTGCAACGCACTGTATGTCTAAGGCTTTCTTACTGTGTTCACTTTCGTATTTCAGAGCTTTGCAAGACAACAGTTTTATTAGGCGTCTTCTAATAAAGACTCATTTTCGCTCGAGCTTGTAGAATCTAATGTTAAATGAAACAAAGTTAACTATTGCGAACACACTCGTATACTGTGATCCTAATTATTAGTCCGTAAAGCCTTTTTCCATAAGATGCCAAATGTTCAAATTCGCACTTTACCGTAAATCCTGCATGTCGAGATCACCCACCACTTGATTCCCCTCCCTCTCTACCTATACCATCCTGCATAAACTGATCAAACTCGCTGCGGCCAAAAGTGCACCTCGAAACTCAAGTCTGGTGCACCTGTTGACGCAGCGCGAGCGCTTTGATGAGCATTTCTGATTTTCCTCTTGAAACCCCCTTTGATGCTCTTGAACTTTTCGGCGTTGCTTAGCTCAACCTGTCGCTCATAAGTTCCGTTGTCTGGCGTCTCAAGCCTCATGTTCACGCTTTGGCAATTGCCTCCAAAGCCCAAACCTCTGACCAGGTCAGAGAGAGACATGTGGAAGAAGTTGCCTGACGGCGTCCATTCCAAGAATCTTATCCCATCATGGCTCCTGAGGAAAGTAAAGTCTGAAGCTGCAATGGCTCTTTCATTCTGATCGCTTGGCGCAATGTGGCCATCTGGATTCTCGTTGCGTTGGCCCTCGGAATGATAAGCCTCTTTTCGTGCTCTCAAGTTTGATGGATTACCGCCAGAGGGTTTCTTTCCAGAGCCTTTGGCTTGAGGACGATTCTGCAACCTTGGTTGCTCTTCGGCTGTAACAGCAGCATTCCGCTTCTGCGCAGATTCAGAGGCACTGGCACGAGACGATGAGCCCTTTGATGTTGAGCCAGTGATTCTAGGCCGTGCCTGTTCCAGTGGCTCAGCATCACCACCAGCCTCAGAAGAAGACGAAGTGAGAATAGCTGTATCCACGGTTTGCTCACGGGCGTAGTTTGGACACTGAGTCTGTTTCCTGACTCTGGTCGATGCCCGAGTTTTCTCGGGTATCTGACGAGCACCTCTCGTTCGTTGTTCAGGACCCTTTTCTTCCCAGTTATCTTGCTGTTTTCGGGGAAATTTCGCTCGATGGCTGTTGCCGTTGAGATCTGGTTCAGCAGGCCGTTTACCGCGATCCTGAACCTGAGTACTTATCAGCGGGGTGATTGACGAACTTGGGTACAAGGACCGATACTCACGTCCTGAGTGGCTTCGGTGGGACTCTTGGGCACATCATACAGATCTGGCCCAAGTATATTCCCGGTCATTGCATCCTGAGTCTCGTTGTCTTGTTCAGACATTCCAGAGCTTGCCCCATCTCCAGGTAATTCGCATACTTGTTGGACAGGGTCCTGGGTAGCGGGCAGCCCATCTGACATATCTTCCAATGGCGCAAAATGGGTCAAACTGAAAGACGTTTCGAATGCCGCAAAAAGGTCGATGTCTCTGATAAATAGGTGATAAGTTAGTGGACCCCAATCGTTCTTGATAATGACTTACACAGATGGGTCAGAAGCATTTGCAGTAGACTGCATATTCTCGAGATCAATGGGGTTGTCAACGCTCTGTCCCCTTGAGTCCTGGGCGTTTCCTGGGGTCGTTGTAATAGTGTGACTCAAGTTACCTTGAGAGTAAGATGGTTGATTGGATAGATTGTTGGGTTCTGGAACCGATCCGTGAATAGTCGAGTTTGTAGATGGTTTTCGCTTGTACTCTCGAACCGCGCGATAAAACACCTTTGTCATAAGACGTTGTATCCTGTTAATTCACAAGTCAGGTTTCATCCTGATGTAACAGAGATATAGTAGCCTCCACTCACTGAGGAGAATCCTTGGAATACGCGAATGGGCGCTTGTTTGGAGAACCAGGGTCGTCCGGCCAAAATTCAGTGCCTTTTCCCTTGGTGTAAAGGAAATCCTTGGTCATCTCCAGGAGTCCCTTCTGGTGAACAGGCGTCTTCCACTTCGTGAACCTGATTCCAGGAATATTATCACTGGAAACGAAACTCTCGATGTGGGCTCTGACAGCCCTCTTGAAGGCGATGTCCTGATGTTGTCCAGGGTGCCCGTATCCGAGTTCCTTGCGAAGGTCGGTGAGATGAGGAATGTTGTAGGATCTTGTCTTGAAGAACCTCTCGCCTGCCTTTTGGGACTTTGGGCGATGAGCTCCAGTTTCCATGACTTCAAGCCGGTGGCAGTAGTCACGAAGGAACGGGCGAATATATCTCGGACAATTATATGCACTTCCGTGGTTGGGGACGAGCAAAAACAGATCTTGTCCACAATTTAGAGCACAGGGTACTAAGTTCAAAAGAGAATGAGGAAAGATACACAGAGGTGAGGCCATCTTCCTCCCACCGTGTCGAAGCTGAGATGAGCCCCCCCACAACCAAGGCAGACTGCGAATAGGGGAACATCCGGGACACAGAGTGACCAAGGGCTAAGGTCAGGATTTGCTGCAGGTTCGAACTTTGGTTGCTTCCGCTGCCATGGCATAGTCGTCTACAGGCGCTTGTAAGTATCAGCGTGAACCGCTGGTCCAGTTGCCATGCTAAGAGTTGTGAGTTGGCCCGGAAGCATAGTTGCAGGTTGGCCAGTTGGGTAGTTCGGTCACTGAATAGAACTCTCTCACTTTCGGGGACTCTAAAGGCGTTTTTCTCACCTAGCTATGCAACAACTACAATGCCGCACAGTGAGCAAAAAAAACTAGAAGACAGTCCGTGACTTGCGATGAGGCCACAGGGGGAGTGTTGTTGGTTGAACCAACTGCATTGGCGAAGCTATATTAGGAAGGTAGTGCTAAAAATCTGTAAAAAGTAGCCCACTTATATGAACCCGGTTTTAAAAGGGAGATCTTTTCCCTGGCCTTTGAGTCATGTCAATGCTCGACGCACACTGGCGCAAGCAATGAGAAGGGCGGTGCGGGTCGGTTTTAGACGCAGGGCTAGGTTCCCTGACGAACTATTTCCTAGGAAAACAACGTAAATAAATTCCTTACTCTACTACTGCCCATTCAATAGGGTAGGGTAGGCTACTTCGTCTACTATGCCAATCACGTTAAGGGGTACATTCCAAAAGAAGTGTTACATAGGTAAACAACTAGTCTACCTCCTTACCATAAAGTATGTTCACAAACCTTATACCAGTGCTGGGCATACTTAGTTTATTCTCTAGGCATCAGCAATACACTTCCATGTCAAGTCAGCCCCTCGTCGAGCAACACGTTCATGTCGAGGATCCTGTTGATCAGCCAAGCTCCCTTTGTCTCAATCGTACAATCTTGACAGCGATGCCGGATTCACAGTGCCGGCGATTCCACGGCCGTGCCCTCTAATTTGAAACCTTTATTGCCCTTTATTTTTATTGTTTTGCTTTTCTTCATTGACGTGGCACGTCCAGAGCAGGGCTCTATGCAGCATCGTATCCACCGTGATAGTCCGTCCGCCTTATTGCCTTCAATTTTCAGCTCATATGGAACACAGGAAGAAGTGTGTCCGAGCAACCCAAGATGAGACCTCAGACACCAGCACCCCTATTCTCTGCATGCCGGCGAATCCGAGTTGTTTAGGAGCAAGCCCCTTTTCGACCTTGGCCATGCAACACCCCAGATTACCAGACCCTCGGGACAGGAACTGCTCCAATATCATGAATGCGATAATATTAAGATGCATATACGTGAGATACGGATAATCGTTTCGTCATTTGCCAGTCTCCATCCACATCATCCTCTTCCTCCCTGCCCTCTCCATACAGCACCTCGCACACCCCTGCCAGCGGAATATCCATCACGGCATCTGTCCCTTCACTCCATATCTCACGCCATCGTAGTTTTCCATTCCCTTCCACCTTGCGCTCACGGTTCCGACTTCCGCGCAAGCGACCCTTGGCGTCGATCTCGGCCAGCTTGCCCGCGCCATCCACAATGGTCTCGACACTCGAAAGGGGCACCGTGAGCATCTCGGTATTGTATGCCGCCAGAGCCACGTAGATATAAACCACCGTCATTACAATAAAGGCCGGAATGGCGAGCGCCCACCATCGGTTCGGGTAGTAATATATGCCAAGGGCGTGTAGGAAGGGCGAGGGGAGGTAGCCCCAGAGGAGGTAGATGAGGAACGTCAGGCTGCTGAAGAGGTAGAGCACGAAGCCGTAGTATTCGTACGTCGGCACCTTTGGCGCGGCGCGCGGCACAGGCGCAATTGCGTCGTCGTCTGAGGCATCGGGCGTCGTGGGCCGTGACGGGCGCAGGAGAGATGTGAGCGACGGCGAAGGAGGAAGAGGCGTGGGCGGGCGACCGTAGAATGGCGGGGCGAAGAAGTTTTGCGATAGTTGTCGCGGGGGGGAGTCTTCCCCGGAGGAACTGGCAGATTGGTTGTCCGAGAGGATCTCGTCCTCTTCGTCAGAGCTGACGGACATCGTCGCAATCGAGAGAGGGTTTGCGGTGCAAAGTTCAGAGGTGACGTCGGTTGAATTAAGGCCAGGTACCCGCCGTAAGAACGCTCGTCTAGCGTTCCGCGGAGCACTTTACGCCTTCCCGAAAGCTTATCTGCGCTACCCTGAATCTCGACAGGAACCTTTAAGGTTCCGAAACAAATCAATACAAGGGCCGTCCGTTATCCGTGAGGAGCATAGAAGCTGCTTTTGTCGCTGACCCCTGCTTGAGGTGTCTCAACAACTTGGTTGATTCAACAAGTTGGCACTATGCAGCAAATGCATTAGTTATAAAGTTGAGAGCGCATGAAGACCCAATCCACAACATTCATGCAAACGACCAAATAATTCATCATCATTAATCCACCTCTTTGAGTCTCTACCTTATGTCATATACTTTGTACAACAGCCACCTCTTAGAATCCCAACTCACCCATCAATCGGGCATCTATACTCCCCCTCCCTCTCGATCACTCCATTCTCCTGCCGCTCCTGCAAATCATCTAGACAACTCTGATGATAGACGTGCCGACACGCCAATACCACCAACGGTCCCATCGGCTTGTCTTTATTACCATTCACACCGCTGCCGTTGCTTGTTTCAACAAGCATACTCGACGGTCTCGTCTCGACTCCCTTGCCCTTAGCCTTGAGGTCTGATTCTCCAGCATGACCCATGGCTCGTTCTGCCGCATCGGCCTGTCTTTCTTTCCTCCTCTTGTCTTCGATTGATTGTCTATCTTCCCACGCCTCAAACACCACGGCCCCAGCGACTCCTGGTCCCCAGACCCTTCGACTACACGCCTCGCACGTGGATCCCCTGGGACGCCAACCTCGCTGACGAAGCTCAACTGACTGCTTGACGTCAACGAACAAGCTACGCTCAAGAAGGCGGTTTGATAGCCTGAGAATTGACTCCTCGTACGCGTACGCGGAAAATATCGACGCGAGCACCCCTCGAAGGTCTGCCAGATTTGGCGACGACGCAGCTGCTTGTGTTAGAAAGGCCCGGAGGATACGGAGAAAGGACAGGTTGGACCCGGCATTCGACAGAAGTTTTGATCCTGGTTGAGATGCATTCTGGCTCGACGTCGTTGTAAGCAGCGCCGTAAATGTGTGCTGAACTAGCGAGCGCAGAAGGGCAGTAAGCTTCTCTTCGTCAAAACCTTCGTCGCTGCTGTTCTGCTCTGCAGCAGAGTTAATTGCGGGAGAGAGCTTCTTCGTGATCTGAACGCAGGCGTCGATCAGGTTCAGCCACAGCGCCTCGTCAGGCGACAGTGCTTCAACCGCCGACTTTGGTGTTTTCTGCACCACCTTTGTCTTTTTCGACGCCGACTTGGTCTGGCCCTGACAGAGCCAAATACCAACATGGACATATTTCTGGAGGCCTTGTAGCAGATCCTCAGCAGCATATCCAAGACTTGGTCCGTTGTCTTGACCCTCGGCACCGGTCAAAAGCCCCTGCATGGCTGACTCCAGAGTTCCGAGGTGTTTGACCAGCCGCTCCATGGCATCCTTGACTTGACCTTCACGGGCCATCAGCACAACAGCTGCGTCGATAACGCCGGTCTCCTCCATCGTCGGGAGCAGCTTCTCTAGTCTCAGGTTGGTGGATTGCACTAGACCGATGTATTCTGATACATGGGACGGCTCAAATTTGCACATGAGCTGAACATATCGCTCGACAAGGCCACGCCCAGGCGTCGCTTTGTCCTCTGGCGCGGACTCCTCTGGCTCCAACAGGGTCTTGAGATACCTGTGTTGCAAGTCTTGCGCGTCTTGTGCCGAGTCCAGGATGTGTTGGTGAAGTTCTAATTCCTGCGCGACAAAAGTTTTTGCCGTGTGCACGGGGCTGAGGTCAAGTAGATCCCGAGCATGCTCCTTGACAACATCCAGAACCTCATGAATCTGACGTCCGTTAAGCCCGGTATGGGGCCGCAAGCACTCAACGAGGCATTCAAACACCAGTTCTTGGTCTTCCAGGTCCTCAAAGTAAGTCTGGATAAGCTTGCCGTATTGCTTATCGGCCTTGTAGACGCGCTTTAAAATGCGATAGAATCCCGCATTTTTGAACAACGGCATCAGATCCGGCATGTCTGATGGATGATAGACGGAGAGCAGGTACTCGGCGCTGAGCTGCGCATCCTCCGCCAGATCGCGGCCAGGATAATTGCAGAGCCCCGTTAGGACATGTGAGAGCGTCGAGCCTGAGAAGAGGATGTACTGGGGGAACTTGGGAAGATTTCGCGCAATGAACATGTCGAGATAAATGGTGTCCTCGGGTGCGAAGTCATTTGGGTTCATGACATCGAGTAGAATTGATAGAACGTACTGTCGATTTATGGTCTGTCCGAAAATCAATTCTTCGGCCAAATCCCCCTTTGAACTCCCGTTTGTGTGCTGGTCAGTCGAATCGTTCAAGAATGAGTCCTCGAACGCTTCGTTCAACGCACTCAAGAAACTGGGCGCGTCCAACTTGAGAATCATGCGAAGGTATGGAAACGATGGCTGCGACTCAGTATTAGGAATGGTACGGAACTCTTGCCCGCTGCCTTTGGGCCATGTGATGGTTCTTCCTGAGAAAAGGAACCAATAGATTTCGGACTTGGCCTTGGCCGCTACTTCGTCGCTCATCGTCTCCTCGTTCGGATACACCCTCCCAGTCAAAGTGTAAGATAGGTATGGAAAGACCTTAAAAGCGTTGATGCTGAAGAAATCGTCTGCGGAGTTGCTCGCCGTGAAGTCCCCATCCACCATGAGAGGAATCAGCAGGGAAAGAAGGTCGATCATGGGAGTGATATAGTCGCCGAGAGCCTGGTTCCAAACGTAGATGAGGGCGTCGTACAGGCTGTGTTGTTTGCACAATAGAGTAATCTGATCCAGATCCAACGTCGCCGTCTCCATGTGGCAGATCATCTCCTCAAGCCTGCTTTCCCATCCTCGACTGACGTAGTGCGAAACCATGTCTTTGACCACAGTGGGAGGCACAGTTGAGATGTTCTTTTCGAGGATGCAGGGCTCGAGACACTCGAGAAAGATTCCGGTAATATCGGCATCATCATACCATTCGTACATCTCCTCAAAGAGGTAGTCAGTGTTGTCGATGCTCTGACAGGCGGCGAAACAGGTCTCCGCCAGCTGCTTCATGTGGTCGTCGTTATAAGTCTCAGGATTCTTCCGCCGCTGGCCAAAGGCGTATTTCAGTGAGGCACTGATGATCTCCATGATCTTGTCTCGAACCATCGAGTGGCGTAGCGCAGGGTCTTCTGGCAATCCCACCGTGAGCTTATCAGCGTCACCGGTGTAGTATGAGGTGGCTAACTGGATAGCACCGATATAGTCGCCGTTCTCCATCATAGCAATGAGCCTATCAGCCCAATTCGAAAGTGCGCCAATTGACACTTCGTTGAAGCCGAGGACGAATATCCTCCCCTTGTATGCCTTGAAGCTCATGTAAAATGCATCAGCCACGACACCATGCATTGAGGAGTCGTGCTCGTCGAGCTGCTCCACAAGAGTGTGCAGTTGATTTGAGAACAAGTCCTTGTGGTATATGTACTTTTGCAAGAGGTCAAACGCCTCCGTCATGCGCATGCTTCTGTCCTCAAGAACAATCATCCTCTGCGATATGGTGAGAACGGCTAGCACCGATCGGCTTAGCCATTGGACAGCAACGATGGCCTCCTCGCACTTCCATCGACTTCGCGCCTTGAATCTATATGACGGGGGCTGGTCTTTGTCTTCGCGTGGATATTCGTCAACGTCCAGTACAGTCAGAATGTTTGACCAGCAATACGCAAGCTTCACCATTGAGATGTCGCTTCCAGTGTGAGGGTCAGGGACTTTTAGTTTGACAGCCGGGAACCAGGCTAAACAGCCCGTCATGGCACTATGCGGAGGAACATCCTTGGGGCGAGCCGACTTGTGCTGGGTCTGAGCCACGGGAGTAGTCGAGACGATAACCAGGAGATAAGGCGTCAGCATAGCCGTCAAACCGAGTGTATCGGTCGAGCACTCGATATTGCCCAAGGGTAGAGGCGCAAAGGCGAGGACAGTGCTGGGCTTGACTGTTTTCCCTGCCGGTGTTGGCGCATCTGGGTACCGGCCGAGGATTCTATGTGTCTTAACAGCCCTACCAAGTGCACCTGTTCCTCGAGTCGCCAAATGTGAGAATGCCATCCCACGGTTATCGGCCGAAACAAGTGCCGTATGTCGGGTTCCTAGAAAACCAAGGTGTGTGATTGCGACGCCAGGCGCATGGCCATCTGTCGTGCGGTTTTGGAGTTGTGAAGACTCCAAGTGCGGTATTGTCAGGAACGGTCTCGATGCGCGGCTTGTATCCCAGGTGAAGATGTTACCACTTGCATGCCCTCCAGCAACTGTTGTGTGATCTGCGGATATCGCAATGGCGGTGATTGGCCCGGACTCGACGGCTGGATCTTGTCAGTCTTTTATCCCGCCAAGATGCTTCAAACTTACCTTTGGTCCCCGGCCCGATGATCATCTTTAGGTTTTGGTTGTAATCAAATACTAGTATTATTCCCTTGGACGTCCCTAACACAATCGTCGCCGACACCGTCAGGCATGTTGGTGACCCAAAGTTTCGCTTTCCCGCTTCAGAAAATGCATGACCATTGAGCTTCCGCAGTCTTGTCCAACGAACCACCTCCCATGGCGGCGTCGGTGTTTCTAGGTCGGCTTGGTCGAGGAGGAACTGCGAGCTCAGAGAGACGTTGCGACTATGACTAGAAAGGAAAGGAAAGCCTGGCGATGACGAACGAGGAGTATGGTTTGCGGAGGAGGAGATTCGGGACTGGAATCGACGGTCGAATGGCCGGAAAGAGGGCGAGGGGCTGCTCAGACCAGGCCGTGAGGCTACAGATGGAAGAACACTGCTTCCGGGGGAGGAGATGAAGGAACCCTATTACCTGGTTAGACAAGTCTGGAAGAATAAGAAAAGAGGTATTCCCACCTGGATAGATGGCGTATCATCAGGTCCCGATATGACCGAATCAATAGGGCTCCCGGCTCGCTTCGGCAGGCCGTGCAACGAGCTCCCGTCTAAAGAGCTTACATCCGAACTATCCTGATGCTGCTGCTGCATAATTTCGCGGTATCGATCGTTTACGGATCCATTCCCTATCGCAACTGGTGCTGGGTGACGATCGGGCCCGTCTCTGTTCGAATGTTCCTCGAGTGGATCAACACCACCAACACTACCACGGCCAACACCAGCCTCCTCGAGCGCATCGTTTATCGTATCGCCATTGTCTGAGCCCACGTCTCCCGCGAGCGACAAATCTTCTGGATCAGCCATTGCACCGTGGCTTCCATCACTGGATGCGCAAGCACTACCGCGTCGAGGTCATGGCCTGCGTAGGAAGCTTTGGTGGTTGTGATTGTGATGAGGCAACAGTGGTATGGAGCTCGTTCGAGGTTTGGGTCGGAGGGGCAACGTAACGCTTGTGAACTCGTACGTTCCCGAAGGTTGAAAAGAAAAACAATATCTTTGGCTGCTCCTGTCACGTTCCTAGCACGGTACTGTCCCCGGTTCGTGAAAGGCCTTGATTTCGAAGGGCGTGCGCAAGCTGGAGCTATGTCGAGCTACGTAGTTCGTAATTCGCATGCAGCCCCGTTTCGTTTCGTTGCCTTAACAGTGGAGGTTGGCAGCGCATTTGACAGGCAGGGCGGGCCGGGGATTCTCCGGGTGACCTACGCCGTGACGTATTTATGGGGGTCGTCGCGCGACGCGGGTCCCACTAGGTATGAATGGAAGCTTCTCTTCTCAATGCTACACCCCATAGTTACGCGACAAACTACCTCGAGAATACAGAATGGTGGTTAAAGAATAGGCACAATGTCCTCAATCGGTCCAAAACTATCACCGCATCTGTCTAAACGGAAACGCACAGCAGATGAGGCGTCTTCACCTCCAATCAAGCACCGGCGCAGCGAGTCCCCAGCAAAGAACAACGATGAGATCAACCTCGAAGACTCAGACGACGATTACGGTCCCAGTGCGCCTGCACCACAAAAGCCCTCCATCGGTCCATTGCTACCACAACCCAATAAGGACGAGATAGGTCTCGACTTCGACACTGGCTCGGATACTGGCCCAGCACCACCAAAGCCTACTATCGGCCGTGCGCCGCCGCCTGCCGACCTCTCCTCACGCCCCAATGCCTCACCCGATTCCGACTCCGACTCAGAAGACGACTACGGCCCCGCGCTCCCCAGCGCGTCTAACGCCAATAAACCTACCATAGGGCCACTACTACCGTCCGCTGAACCAGCTCCCCAGCGGGACTCGTGGATGCTTGCGCCGCCCTCAGCCTCTGGTTACTCTGAGCGCGATCCTACTAGGATTCGTAGCCGCAAATTCGCTTCCAAACCATCGTCCTCATCCGAGCCGTCAACCGTATCCTCAATCTGGACCGAGACCCCCGAAGAGAAGCTCAAACGCTTGAAGGACTCGGTGCTGGGGCGTGCCGACAAGACTGCAGACGCTGCGCCTAAGGCAGGAGAGTCAAAAGAAGAAGAGGAGCGCAATCGCAAGATATCTGCCAACATTGAGGCCCAAAGAGGCAAGAGTCTGTACGATGAGCACCAGGGTCGAAGGGAGAAGGCTGGAGAGAAAGCAGAGGAGGAAGATGATCCAAGTAAACGAGGGTTCAATAGAGAGAAAGATATGGCGTTGGGTGGGAAAATCGGGACGGCGCAGAGGAGAGAACTGATGAATAAGGCGGCTAACTTTGGGGGTAGATTTCAAAAAGGGTCTTACTTATAGCGAGCATCCTGATTTATGGGAAAATTTGCTATGGTGGATTCGTTTACCATTGGCGTTTCTAGATTGCATGCAGCTTTTGTCACGATAGATACGAGGATGAAAAGAAGTATGTGGATGGGACAAATATCTTATTGGACCATCCGGTTATTGAAGAGGCCCATGACCAAAACTCCGCCGCTCCAATCCTTTCCAGCTGAAACCCATATTTTCCAGCCCGATGCAAATACAATACCTGCTGTCTTCCATATAAACAACCCTTTAATAAAATCAACACATACTGTGCTATCTTTGCCCTCTCCACGGCGCACACGAGGCGCAAGAAACGCTCCTCGCATGGTCTTGCTAGGGTATATATAGCTCACGAAGCCCTATACGTCCTCAAGAAACCTCGTCCACATACCTACCTTCCATCCGCCTTGCCGTCCCACGTGTATCTTATGCGGTCTGACAACAAACATACCGTGTCATCAAAAGTCGATTCCTTTATAGTGTGAAGATTCATGACAGTTGTGCCCAACATCTTGGTATCGGGAGAAAAAGGAGAGAAAACCATCGCTGACGAGAAAAGTCGTGTCGATATTTAAGAACAGAAAACCAGATCCATATCATTGCGCAGCGGCTGGAGCACGGTTTGCTGCCTCAAGCTGCGATGGCGTTACATTCTCAGGTGCGGCACCTCCCGGCCCGGTAGGTTGATCTTGTCTTCGTCGACCAAATCGCAAGGCGCCTCGAACAGAAGAAAGCAAGCCGCCATTCGACGTCTGAGTAGCTTCTAGAGTCTGATGAGTCTGCTCAGGCTGCTGTACGTCTGGCTGCCGTTGCTCGGCAGTCTCTTCAGGTCTCCTCTCAGATCTCCGGTGCCCAGGCGTATCTGAGGATGGGGGGACATTTCGCCCAATGCGAGGTCCTCGAATCCAAGCAGACCGGATAGCAGCAGGTAGGTTAAAGCGCGGGTTGTTGCGAGGATCAAAGCTCGACCCGGTGTTGGCGTTGGCATCATTCGAGGCCTCGGGAGCCGGGCGAGGCTTGGGTACGTAGTAGTCGGCCTTGCAAAGAGGGCAGCATGCCCGGCGGCTAGTCAACCAGGGATCGACGCAGACAGCGTGGAAAGTATGACCACAAGTCAATCCACGAACATCATCGTCATCCTCGAGGGTATCAATGCATATAGCGCAGGTATCACCAGGAGCTTCCAGGCACTCGGGTGGCAGGGCGCCATTGATATGGTCGTCTTCGTCATCACTGTCCTCGCTTGACACTCGCTGGAGCTGATTGTTGTTCGTCGTCTGGGCGGTTGAGGTCTGGCCGGTCTCGACGGGTGTTGTCGGGGCATCCTTGGGCTTTTCAGCATCAGCTGCCGCGGTCGGAACGGTGGTTGCGAGGGCTGGCGTCTCTGCTGTCTTGTTTGCTTCCGTTGTCGCTCCTTGATCCTTAGGAGCAACAGCGCTGGTGGTTGGCCGCTCATCGGTCGAATCGCGCTCCTTGGCTGAAAAGTCTGGCACAATTCCATCGGCTTGCCGTATGCTGTTAGGTCGACTCGGTTGAACAGAAACGCCGCCAGTTGTGGGTAGGCCTTCCTTTGCACGGTCGGAAACCCATGTCTTATACTTCATCATCGGAAATTTGTCATTGACCTCATCCATCGTCATCAACTTCTTCTCACGACGTCGGCGATGAGGCCTAGGCATGTTCTCGAGGGTAATGGGCTCGCCATCTTCGTTCATTCTCATCGCTCGGTTTCGAGCGTTGTACCGGAAGCAGTACTTGACGCCGACAATAATCCTGACAAGGGCGCGTTAGAGCTATTTTATAATTGCAGTCCAGCCATCGCTAGGCAGGTGAGCGAGATGCATGCGTAAGCAGAGTCTCACCATAAATTTGTAAATACAACACCGAAACCGAGTGCAACGAAGAACAAAAGAGGTGAACTGGACCCATTATTTTTGTTGTCTTTGTTATCGTTGTTGTCGGAATCGGTCGTCTGGGCGCTGGCTTGAGAGGTTGTAGTCGACGACGAATCCTCTGGAGCGGCGGCCCGAATGACGATGTGAGTGACCTCGGTCAACAACTGATTGATGACGGCCATTTTTTACTGTCGGGCAAAAGCGAGAGCAGATGCAGAGCGATGGGAGGCTGGCTCGGATTGACTCGCGGGCTGCCGTACGGGTACCATGGGCCGTTCAGGCCAGAAACTCTCGCGGAGGGACCAGGGCGTGTCGGCGGAGGCGGCGGTACGGCAAATGCACAGCCAAAGGCACTTAATTCCAGTGTTTGCTTTTACATCAAACAATCGACGTTTGGTCGGAAAACGTGATCTGCAATCGATCTTTTTCTTGCACAAGAGAAAAAAGGACTCGACGGCGGGCGAGTAAGAGAAGATGGAGTTGGATGAGGTGAAGATGGGCAGGTGGAGTGGCAGGACAAGCAAAAGAGGAAGAGATCCCAGGGCAGGTGCGAGTGTGGCCGCGCCGAAGGATAAAAGAGAGAGCAAGAGCCCAGAGGAAAGGTAAGGAATGGGATGGGGCGCGAAACCGGGCCGGGGATGGGCGGCGGAAGCTGAGTGGCCGAGGGCTATTGCCGTGTGGGGCCAGCCCCGTGAGAAGCACTGTGCCAGGGTACCTGGCCAGCCTATGATGCTGTTGATGAGGGCACTCCAGCACTGAAGAGATTCTGGAGATGTCCTGGAGCTAGTGGAGAGGCGGGCCTGAAAGAGGGAGGTCGCCAAGTCGCTTCAAGCTGGAGGTTGGCAGCTGCTGCCAGGGGGTCTTCAGCAAGGGGGGACTGGTCTGTCTTCCAAGTGGATCTCCCGTGAGATTTGCCGCAGCACAGAAAATGCTTGCTACTGTACAGAGTACTCTGTAGGCCTCCGTGACCCGCAGGCGGTCTGATGCCCGTCCGTCTCAAAATGCCTCTTTACGCTTGGTGTTTGGTGTCTGGGCTCTCAGACTGGGGGATGAGAGGTCGAGGTCGTGGCCGTGTGGTGGTTGGTCGGAAGGCCTGCCACTTTGAGACTCGCGAGACTTTACACGCTTCTCGTTGTCTTTTCGAACGGCCTCGACTGCTGCGCCGTACACTGGGTCGACGAGGGATTTTGAAAGCCAGATTTCAGAAAAGATGCACCTTACGTTTGTATTGTTCGTTGCGGTTTTGGCTGATGGCTTGGGCCGGATTTTTGAATGAATCAATAACAACCTCTAGAAATCTATTGGATGGATGAGAGCCTTCAACATCTGGAGTGTGACAGCCACAACAGGCGCTTGTTCACGTCCTTCGATGCATAATGGTTCGTGTGCATCCGTGCATCCGTGCATCCATCACACCAGGTTACTCATTTAATGCGCCGACCCTCGTATTAATTAGACTTCCTTCTAAAGCAATAAGGATCTAGACACCAGAAAACGGAGCCCACCCGAATCTTCGCACCGAGAACGGGGCTCTTCCGTGTTGGCGTCGGCTACTTTTGCTGCCGCTGACATTCGTGGCGCACGCCGCGGGGGAGGTGGAGCCTTGAAGCACTGAAAGCACGGGGATGACGGGGTTCTTTGGGTCCCTTTGGGTTTGTAGCCACAGTTCGTTCTTGATTATTAACGGCGATCCCTTTTTGCCGGACAAGGGCATGAGACGGTTTGGCGGGACACATGGAGGCCCACCTGGAAAATCAGGTTCAGTGTAGGTAGGTATTCGACAGCGGCTGTAGGTACCGCTTACAGACGCCTGCTAATAAACCATACAAAAGCCTCACCTTAATAAGAAGCGTACTAAAAACCTCATATCGAACCTCTGCTAGTCGCGGGATATCATCTCGATTTATCAACAATCGCCACTTGACAACACGCGCCAGCGCCACTCTCCGAGAAACCGGATGGAACCTTCAGAGACCTGTTTCTAGGCCATTATGTAGAATCTCGTTCCGTGTTATCATTCACATGCATTGTTTATTTTGCTGATTTCCCCTTCTTGCTTCTCTGGCCCAATTCTCAACCAGCCTGGACGAAACGCGAGCGCTTCTCGGGGCGTCTCCACTTGATGCCGACTCAACTTGTCTCAGCCCCGTCTTCTTCACTCCGCCCCGGCCCGCGCGCGGAGCTCCTTATGCTCTCCACCAAGTCCGGCCATGGTTATCAACAACGCGAGTGAGGCACACTGTTTAATACACATCAGCAAGCAAGTAAACCGTCCC
>JABCKW010000031.1:0-45494 GCA_014824385.1 Fusarium cyanostomum | reverse complement strand
CCCCCCGTCCGTCCGAATCGGGCGGTTTGAGACCAAAAAACTCGTAGAATCGACCTCACTGACTCCTTTGCCACCAACCGCTTAGACTCTGAAGTGATGACGTCCCATAGGAATGCTCATGCGGGCGTGGAGGTCTACAGGGGGCTCTGGGCCACGGTTGAAGGGGAAGAGAAGAAAAGGAGAGAAAAGAACAAAAAAGAAAGATGGCCATGAAATGTACAAAGATGAAGCACGAGATCATCCTCAGGGTCCGTTCATCTTTGTCTGTTTTCGGAGGAGATTTTCATCCTGTTGTCGCTCCGCGCCGTAGGCCTTGTCCGGAGAGCCCCATTTGGCGGCCTGAAACCGATGGCGTTAACAACGGCTTCGGCTTCGCAACGCGGACAGGATGGCTGTTGCTCGTCGTCGAGGAGGTGAGATGTGAGGCCTCGAGGCTGTGATAGCGACTGTGACTGCGGTGAGCAAGGAGGAGCTTGGCATCCTGATCCCAACCATGTCTAGTTACTACTATAGGTCCAAAGGGCGGTTGTGCTGTGCATGTGACAAAAGCTGCATTTTCTCATTTCTCATGCTCATTTTCTCGCTCTTTTCTTATCAAACTGTCAAATAACAACGAGATCCGGGTTGCACATGTGTTTTCTGGCTTCGAAACAGCTCTCACGTGGGCGAACAGGCATTAGTATTGAGTGCCGTAAGTGTGTAAGCAACCCCCACATTACGGAACTGTAACCAGACAGCCCCCACCAAGAAGGTACTGTGCCGGAGCGCCAAGGGAAAGCACCTCGCCGACGATCTCAGAACGAGCTTTCGCTGGAGCGGCAACAAAAAACGAGCAATGCCAAGCTTGAGTCTGATTTGTCAAATCTGCGAGACTGTGAAGATGCCACCCACCCACTCAAGGGAATCCCTGTCGGCGAATCAGAGCCCGATCGGCTGTAGTGCACCGAATGACGTCAATGGCTGACTCGGTTTGCCCCACATTGTGACCCCTGAACCCGTGTCACCGCCGCCCGCCGTGTCATGCCCATCTGATCTCTGTCAAACGCCAGCGAGTAGGGATAAAGGGATGCGAGCATGGCCGCCGTCCGTTTGTGGATGGGTGGACTTCTAGTGGACGGGCGGCCAGCATAAGCCCGCCCCGCCCTTCTGTAGGCTGTGATCCACCGGGTCCTTAATGGAGGTTGGGTTCGATTCCTAACAGCGCTATTGGTATCTTCACTAGGTACCTACGGTACCTAAGGTTGGTACGTTATGTGGCTCAGCTGGCTGTACATACCTACCTACATACCTACCTACCTGGGTACGAAGTTGGCTGTAGGCTGTTACGGTAGCCCTCCCTCCCCCAGAGCAAGGGCCGTTTCCTCGGGAGGAAGCCGTGGACATTGAGCGACGTCTTGGCCAGCCCTGAAACGCCAGACGCTGTCCATCACAATGCCTCCAATGGCACTACCCTTGCCTTACGCAACATCCCGCCGTGTCCGCCCTCATCGCACAAACGCCAGCCCACGACGATGATAGCGCAGCGCAGCGCAGCTTTCTTTGCATCTGCGGGGGCCCGTGCTGTAAACTTCTGATTGTTTAATGATAGTGGACGTGTGCGGAGTAGTGCACGGTGCTGATACAACACCCTACCTCAGAGCTCTTCCTCGCTTAAGTATCGCCACCGTGCGAGTGGCATGAGATTTCCCCACATCAACAGTCTTGAGTTCTCAAAGAGCGTTAGCGGCTGGCATCCACAAGACGAGAGTGAGGAAAGACGAAGCAATGTTGAAAAGGAAAAAAAGGGCTGTGACGTACCTACAGTAATCTCGGTAAGCGGCCGTTTTCGTGAGTTCTCATTGCCGTTACAAGTGGAAGTATCGAACACAATATGCTTCCAATAAACTGAATTCAGTGGCCGCATAACGACCCGGATTTATTGGGATGAACTCGTGTAAGCCTTCGCCCTTTTCATTGACAGGGTAAGGCTTGTGGCCAGAGGCTGCACGCCACTAGATGCGCCATCGTCCCGATACACCAGTTACTTGCTTTGCTCAAAAAAACGACAATAGCAGCCGAAAGAGACAGAAAAATAAATATAACGAAGAAGCAGTGTTCGGCCCCGAGCCAGTGGACTACGGGCTACCTAAGAAATGATTTTTTCTTTCTTTTTGCACTCTTGTTCAACCACAGAGAATATGGATCCGTATCCAAACGCCGCCCAGTTGACGTTAACGACAATGGAAATGTCGATCTGTTAGTTGGCACAGGCGCTAGCCCGCAAAGCGGTAGCGGGACACTGTGAACATGTCCTGATTGGTCGCTTTGCACTGGTTTCCTCCAGAGAGGCCCCGTTGGAAAGTGACATTATTCAAGCGAATGGAAACTCTGTTAAGGAGGCAGCATGTACGGATACGCACTTGGTCAAGAGGCGAGGGCAGGGGGGTATCCTTGGGAGGGAGAAGGCCAGATAGAGTCCCAAGAAGGTATTCGCACGCTGTGTCGAAAAAGAAGAGGGGGGGATAAGAGGAATCAGCGTCTATGCAAGAGAGCCGGATCCGTAGATTCAAACAGAACATGTGCCGTAACGGCGAGTACCTAGAGAGCAAGAAGATGAGGAAAGTCCGGAAGGTTCCAACTGTTCAGTATCCAATGAGCACCGCCCTCCTGTTTGCCAGAGCAGGCATCGTTTAATTGATATGAGGTAGCCAAGGGGATCAAAGGCTCCGTACCCATTCATCCTAAGATGCGATGGTTCTGCGGCATCCCCCTGTTCCCTCACTCTATGGAGGGACTGCTTGCTGCGATCCCTCACACTTTTTACTCTTTTGGTTTCTCACTCCACTCATAAACTGGCTCCCTCTCCAAGCTTCAAGGCTCAGCCAGATCTCATGCGCAGTGTCTGATACTCCGTATCTGGATTGTATGTAGTAGAATAGCTTCCATTCTTCTAAACAACGCCCCTCCCAGCTTCAGCCCAGTATGGATACGACACGCCGTCGATTGCTAAATTGCTATGTACCAACAGGCAAAAGCCAAAGGCCAAACAGAAGAAGAAATCCGACTAAACCATGTTAGATGCTAGCACGATTTCATGGCTCCGCCTTTATCTCTTTTGTCGCCCTCCTTTTCTTTCACCTCCCTCCCGCTCCGCTTCGTCGAGGACCCAAGACCCGTCCTAGAGGTACATGCCACCCCCGCGGGCGCGCCACTTTTCCAGAGGTAACGTACAATCTCAGGGACGACCCCCCCTGGACACTGAGTTGCTGCCGCTGCTAGGACCGCCATTTGTCCTGTCCTCCCATCCCATCCTTTACTATCCCAAATTAATCATTCCCACCCAATACCTACACCCGCTTCAGTCATCTCCAAAGGTCTCGTCCTGGCCTTTCAACCCTCACTCTCACTGCCCGTCGTAGCATCGCCATCCGGCCTCCTCGACGACGCAGGCCTGCCTGCCTATTGCGAAACTCTCCTTCGCTGCGTACATTTCTCGCTCCTGAGATCCCACGACGATTTTGCTTGTACCTTCTCTTCGCTGCTGTCGCCTTCACCCAGTGTATCGTGCCGTGACCGACTACAAGGCCCGACATTCGAGGATGCTGCGCGGTCGCCTACTACTGTGTCCTTAACTTGGTTGTCGTCCTGCCTCAACCGGCCCCGCCTCCAACTCCCTTCCAATCGACAGCCTGACGCTCCTTGGTCGGCTTTAAAACTATCGAGTCCATACCCACCATCTACTTATCACGCCCGTCTACTCCACCGCTCGACCTTTTAGAGCCCGAAGACGCATATTCCTCCTGATCGCCTGACTGCGGCACAGCAGCCTCTGCCTCACCATGATCGACGATGCGGCCCTCGCCGCTGCCGCCGAGATTGTGGCTTCGATTGCTCCCGATCCCCGACCGCCCAATTCCATACCCGTGGGTGTAGCCTCCCGGGTCCAGCTTCCAGGGCGCGATACGCCTGCCAAGCGCAAACTTGAGATGGAACTTCAAAACCTCGCCCTGCGGGTTGGGAAGCTCGAAAGCCAGGCCTCGGCTACTTCTCCTTTCCCAGAGACTCCCAACGAGACCATTGATACCATCTTTGGCGAAGAGGCTCTCGCGGTGACGTCTCGCCCCAAGCCCAAACTCTTTGCCGCCCAAGGTAGCTTGCACTCTCCGCATCTGCCGGTTTATCAGCTGACCAAAGAAGCCCTCGAAGGACTTCGAGATCATGTGGACGACCAGTCCAAGTTGCTCGATAGTCAGCGCGAGGAGCTGGCCGGCGTAAACGCCCAGCTCATGGAGCAGAAGCAGCTGCAAGAACGAGCTCTTGAAGTTCTCGAGCAAGAACGTATCGCCACTCTGGAGCGGGAGCTCTGGAAACACCAAAAGGCCAATGAGGCTTTCCAAAAGGCTCTTCGAGAAATCGGAGAGATCGTCACCGCCGTCGCCCGGGGTGATTTGACCATGAAGGTCCGCATGAACACGGTTGAAATGGACCCTGAAATCACAACATTCAAGCGCACTATTAACGCCATGATGGACCAACTGCAAATATTCGCCAGCGAAGTATCGCGAGTCGCTCGCGAGGTCGGTACTGAAGGACTGCTGGGCGGACAAGCCCGTATTGGCGGTGTTGATGGAACATGGAAGGAATTGACGGACAATGGTATAACCTCAACCAGAAAACTTGATACTTTGTAGCTGCTAACAGTGCATCGCAGTCAACGTCATGGCCCAAAACTTGACTGATCAAGGTAGACATCCTCTCAACCCCTGGAGGGGGAATGTGGTTGTAGCTAATAACGTGCGCTTCTAGTGCGAGAGATTGCCTCTGTTACAACAGCCGTAGCTCACGGCGACCTGACCAAGAAAATCGAGAGACCTGCCCGCGGCGAGATATTGCAGCTGCAACAAACCATCAACACTATGGTGGACCAACTGCGAACCTTTGCATCCGAGGTTACCCGCGTAGCAAGAGACGTCGGGACTGAAGGCATGTTAGGCGGACAAGCCGACGTAGGCGGAGTGCAGGGCATGTGGAATGATTTGACCGTCAACGTCAACGCCATGGCCAACAACTTGACGACCCAAGTGCGCGACATTATCAAGGTCACGACAGCTGTCGCCAAGGGAGACTTGACACAGAAGGTTCAGGCCGATTGCAGGGGAGAGATTTTCGAGCTCAAATCTACCATCAACTCCATGGTCGACCAACTGCAACAGTTCGCCCGCGAAGTCACAAAGATTGCCAGGGAAGTCGGCACTGAGGGTCGCTTAGGAGGCCAGGCCACTGTGCACGACGTCGAAGGCACCTGGAGGGACCTTACAGAGAACGTCAACGGCATGGCCATGAACTTGACAACTCAAGTGCGAGAGATTGCCAAGGTTACCACTGCTGTTGCCAAGGGCGATCTGACAAAGAAGATTGGGGTCGAGGTCAAGGGCGAGATTGCGGAGCTCAAAGACACCATTAATCAGATGGTGGACCGCCTGGGCACGTTTGCCGTTGAAGTGAGCAAGGTCGCCCGAGAAGTCGGCACTGATGGAACGTTGGGTGGACAGGCTCAGGTAGCCAACGTCGAGGGCAAATGGAAGGATCTCACAGAAAATGTCAACACCATGGCCTCAAATCTCACAGTCCAGGTAAGTCTCCTGACAGCTTGTTCGGGTTGGTTGCCGAGATAGCCTCCCCAGACAAGGAATAGGGGTCATCTTGCTGACAGTCTCCCTAGGTCAGAAGCATTTCAACAGTCACCCAAGCCATTGCGAACGGCGACATGAGCCAGAAGATCAAAGTCGAAGCGAATGGAGAGATACAGGTGCTCAAAGAGACCATCAACAACATGGTTGACCGTTTATCCAGCTTCTGCTACGAGGTGCAACGGGTCGCCAAGGATGTGGGTGTTGATGGCAAGATGGGTGCTCAAGCCGATGTGGGTGGTCTGGACGGCCGATGGAAAGAGATCACAACAGACGTAAACACGATGGCTAGTAATCTGGTAAGTTATTGCTGGGAGGTAAAGAAGATGGCAACGACTAACGAATGCAGACGACACAAGTGCGCGCCTTCTCGGATATCACAAACCTAGCTACCGATGGGGACTTTACCAAGCTCGTCGACGTCGAAGCATCAGGTGAGATGGACGAGCTCAAGCGAAAGATCAACCAGATGATTTCAAATCTGCGTGATTCTATCCAGCGCAATACCCAGGCCAGGGAGGCTGCTGAACTTGCCAACAAGACCAAGTCCGAGTTCCTGGCCAACATGTCTCATGAAATCCGAACGCCGATGAACGGCATCATCGGAATGACTCAACTGACATTAGACACCGACCTAACTCAATATCAGAGGGAGATGCTTAATATTGTCAATAATCTTGCCAATAGCCTCCTGACGATCATTGACGACATCTTGGATCTTTCCAAGATTGAGGCTCGGAGAATGGTGATTGAAGAGATTCCTTACACGCTGCGGGGAACCGTCTTCAACGCTCTCAAGACTCTCGCCGTCAAGGCAAACGAGAAGTTCTTGGACCTCACCTACAAGGTCGACAGCTCCGTGCCGGACTACGTTATTGGCGATTCCTTCCGTCTCAGACAAATCATTCTCAACCTTGTTGGCAATGCCATCAAGTTCACAGAGCACGGCGAGGTCAGCCTAACGATCAAGGAACGCATGCAGCAGAGCAACGTCCGACCTGGTGAGTATGCGGTTGAGTTTGTCGTGCGGGACACAGGTATTGGAATCGCAAAGGATAAGCTGGATTTGATCTTCGATACCTTCCAACAGGCCGATGGCTCCATGACACGCAAGTTCGGTGGAACAGGTCTCGGTCTATCCATCTCAAGGCGACTCGTGAATCTTATGGGTGGTGATCTCTGGGTCAACAGCGAGCAAGGCAAGGGTAGCGAGTTCCACTTCACGTGCCTGGTCAGGCTTGCTCCTGACGATACTGCTATGATTGAGCAGCAGATTCGCCCATATCGAGGTCACCAGGTTCTGTTTGTTGACAAGGCCCAATCGAGAAACGCTGCCGCTATGAAGGGCATGCTGGAGCAGATTGGCCTTCGACCCGTCGTTGTGGATTCGGAGAAGAGCCCCGCCTTGATGCGCCTACAGACCGGCGGCTCCCTTCCTTACGATGCCATTCTCGTCGACTCGATCGATACCGCGAGGAGGTTGAGAGCTGTGGATGACTTCAAGTATCTCCCCATCGTCCTTCTGGCACCAGTTGTTCATGTCAGCCTCAAATCGTGCTTAGACCTGGGAATCACGTCGTATATGACAACGCCTTGTAAGCTCATTGATCTAGGAAACGGCGTGATCCCTGCCCTCGAGAATCGGGCTACGCCATCGCTCGCTGATAACACCAAGTCGTTCGAGATTCTACTCGCCGAAGACAACACCGTCAACCAGAGATTAGCAGTCAAGATCCTCGAAAAGTACCACCACGTCGTGACGGTGGTGGGAAACGGTTGGGAAGCCGTGGAGGCTGTGAAGAGCAAGAAGTTTGATGTCATTCTTATGGACGTGCAGATGCCGATCATGGTAAGCGCTTGTTGATGGCTTTGATATTGGACCGACGGCAGATTAACTAACACACATGGTGACAGGGAGGCTTCGAGGCTACGGGCAAAATCCGAGAATACGAGCGCGGCATAGGAAGCCATCGCACACCCATCATTGCCCTGACGGCCCACGCCATGATGGGCGATCGAGAGAAGTGCATTCAGGCGCAGATGGACGAGTATCTGTCCAAGCCTCTGCAGCAGAATCACCTGATCCAGACGATCTTGAAGTGCGCAACCCTCGGGGGCCCACTCCTCGAGAAGAATCGTGAGCGTGAGCTGGCCCTCCACGCCGACGCCAAATCATCCAAGCATAAGGAGGGAGGACAGGGTCTCCTACGACCGACGCTCGAGAGCCGCGCGTTCACTAGCCGAGAGCCGATTTCGGGTACCAGCAAGGAGAGCCCTGCCATCTTGACAGATGATGAAGACCCCCTGGCAAGAGCACGTCTCGACTACTGTGATATGCGGAGCCTGACCAACTAAACTGGATTGCCTGTTACTCTTTTCAGATGTACATGAGATCACCCCGCAATTAGGCGATTCAGAACGATGCCATCCGAGCGCCTACGCACGTCGAGTGTTCCGTGACGCTCACTCTGCCCATCTCTAGGACGACGAGAGCATTTGTCCCTTTTCGGATTCGTCGCGGATATTGCGCTGTCCGAGGAACGTCGAGATTCCTTACGCGAAGCGATTCGACTCGCGACGATCGGTCCGACTCGACTATGACCCCGTGCTACATAGCATGACGAAGCGGGCTTTTCTAAGTTGTCATCCTACACGCAGGTTTCCATAGAAGCAGGCAGGCAAACAGGCCATTCTGATATGGTCGTTGGACGATACATCAATCTGTTTTTCGCGCCTTTTTTTATACCGTGGGGCTTTGAGGCCATAGCAGGGTAATCTCTTCATTGTATTCTACCTTTTATCTGGCGTTTGTGGGTTTCATGGGAGAACCGCGTTAAGCTTTTCGAAAGACCCTATCGCTACCCACACGATTGCTTGCTACAACGACATATATCGATTTAGATGAGACGAAGCGACAACGGTCTAAACTGGCAACGCAAAGGTGATGATTGTGAAAGGGCATAGCGTCGAGGTGGTTTCTCATGTGGGTTGCTCGTTGCTCGTTTGTCTTCATGGATTCATCATTGTGGTTTCTTCTGCTGTACGAGGGTAGGATCTGAGCTCCTGGGGGAGTATGTGGGATCACGAGGCCGAAAGGAACGGAAAGGATTTGATTCGAAGGCAAGGGGATGGATTGTCCAAATACCGCAACTACTCTGATAGTGTGGGTGAACGCGGTTTCTTTGGAAATGAAAGCGACTTGTTCTGTTCCATCTCTGCCAAGCTGCCAGTTTGAATAGCTGGGTTATCTCGTGACTAAGAACGATGATCAACAGGTGCTATGATACCCCAGCCCCTCCCTAAGTATTCATTCTTCCTAAGCTGCTTGTCTGAGGACAGAGGCGAGAATTGCGCGATGTGACGTTAATGAATGTTAAGAGTTGAGACAACAAATGTCGGTCTTTCTTGAGTCGTTCACAGGTGCTTAGCGACAGCAGTGCCAGCGCCTCGTCATGCTGCATCCTGTTTGCTCATGTCCTTGTCCTTATCGACACCCTCTTGCGTGTCATCATCGCCATCTGCCTGCCTGCCGGTTTTGGCAGGCGTCGCAGGGTCCTCGGCCTTAACTGCTGTGGCCGCCGTGGATGTCTGAGGATCGCCCCTGGACTCGAGGGCGACGAGAATGGCGTCGAGTTTGCTCTCTAGATTGGAAAGGTTCGCCTCAAGGGCAGCGGCAGTCTGCTCACCCCTGAGATGGAGGGAAGGGGGACCATGTTAGTGACAAATCTCCGAGAGCCAACCTTGGGCTAATGCAAAGAGGTGCAACCAAAACGAGTTGAAGATGGGGCTCAAGGAGGGTAGAAGGTGTAGTGAGACCGCCAGAGTCTCCTAGCTTCACTAGAGCATCAATGGTGGAATTGAGGTCATGGCGGAGGCGGAAGACTCGCTGGAGAATGTTCGCGATGTATGACAGAGGCTGGTTTAGCTGAGAGAACTGACGCCAAGCCAAGGTCGATCTCCCGCAGGGTGTCCCCAGAGCTTTCTGGGGAAGCTTTCTGGGGACGGAGACGCTTCATCACAAGACATGGCAAGCATCGACGACAGCCCCCGGAGCTATGTCGAACGCCTTGGCGATTCTAAGCGTCGGCAACGCCGATGTGTGACGTGTCGAGCATTATCTCCAACACCTGACGCAGTCGAATAATGCTCAATGCACCAATGTATGTATGTATGCACCAAGGACAGTGTGGGGAAGCGGTCTGCTGGTAGAAACGACAGGGCGGAGGAAAAGCCCCCTGGTCTGATGGAGAGAGAAGCAAATGCGCACCAAAGAAAGTCGACGAGGAGAGGGAAGAGGGAGGCGAAGGAAGGAAGTGGTGAGATCGAGATACAAGCATCAACAGAGTCAGGGCAAGAGCGAGTTACCTAGTAAGGTCCCGGTAGGCCTAGAACAGGGAGGCTGTCAGTTGAGCGGGAACACGGGCGTTCTGGTAGGGCTAGGGTGATGGATGGGTTGGGGTGCGCATTATGGGGCGCGCATTATGGGGCGCCTGGAGGCGTGTCTGAAAAGCGGTTCATGGTATCTGCAGGGCGCCAAAAAATCCAAATACTCAGGTTCAAATTCGGGTTCAGGGTCCAGGGGGGAAGGGTGGCGAGATGCAGAAGGCCTGCTACAGAATGCAGGATGCAAATCAGTAGGATTTGCTCTTGGCAGCTAAGCTAGGTCTCGACCGACGGGTTGGGCTGGTTAAACAAACACGATCCACGGCCGGGCCGGGCTGGACTGGGTCTGGACTGTCGGATGGAGAAAGGGCGAGAATATACGAGGAATGGAAATAGGGATAGGATAAATATGGGGACAGACAGACAGTATTGCCTTCGATGGAGATGGGGATGGAGAGATGGGCCCGGTAAGCAAATCGTGGAAAACCATTCCAATGACATTGCCCTTTGACCTTTTGCCATGTCGCCAGATGCTCATGAATCATGGACGGTGGCGAGATGCGACTGGTGATCCATCTCTCCAGGGACATGGAATGTGTGGTTGCAGTACAAGGATAATAAGACGAGAAATTGGATATCGGAAGAGCAAGCAGATCGAGTAAAGTTGACTTAAAGTTGACTGACCTGCGCCAAATCGGCATCCCCCGATGCCTTCGAGGCCGACTGATCTGATGGGGCCATGTTTGTTCAACAGTCTCAAAGATGCAGATGTGTCAAACAGGGGCTGATCAAGGCCGTTGTATGGTGATGCGTTGTGTCGTGCCGTTGAATGCGATCCTCACTTCAGCGCCGTGCGTGCCTGCGGTTCGTGAACTGAACGGGGTTGAAAGAGAACGGAGAGTGAGAGAGCTTTGGAAGAATTGTCCAAGTTGGGTTGTGCGGCGGGGCAACAGCCTCGTGCTGGACCCTCTCAAATACTACTCCCCACAGAGTACTGGGCAAGGTATCCGTACTTGGGTAGACGATGGAGTCTTGGAGGATAACCAGCGTAGCGGCCGTGAGTGAGGGCCTCTGGCGCCCAGGTACTTGGAGCGTGGCTGCGGGATGTGGGATGTGGGATGTAGGATGTGTTCCGGCCGTCGACTGCTTGCCGTGGGTGTGTGCTGCTGGTGGCAGGTGTTGTAGCTCCTAGTGTCGATGTGATGCGATGCGAGGCGGTGCAGTGCAAAGGGCGGTGGATGCACAGATGGGAAAGTGGGCGAAAGCCGATGGTGGGGGAAATGGTATATTGGGTCTAGATCCCGAGTTGACGGGCACGGCGGCGGGCCGGGAGGGGGTGGGCGTCACGAGAGGGATGTGATAGTTTATCCGTATGTACGGTATGTGTGTGAGGTTGGAGATGGGAGGTTTGAGTTGGGTGGACGGGAGGGTGTTGTCGAAGGCCCGAAGGGGAAACTGGCTTGACAACCTCGAGAGCCACGTGCGTGCAAACCTTCAGCTGGCTACCTAAGGTACCTTAAGCTATCAAGTACGAGGACTTCCACCACCACCGCTACTTTGTCCTGGTGTCGTCCATGGTTTCTCCTAAAGTAGGATCTCATTCGCGGATACACTGGCTCTGTTGAAACTCGGATGTGTTCTGGAAGCGGGGCAGCGCTACCTATTTGAGTGAGTTGAGCGGCTTGCCTGAGCTTTGGGAGATGGCTGTCTCTGATAATAAAAAAAGAAGTCACTGCAGGGAGTCTCAAAGTTTCCGAAACTAAAGTCGACATCAAGTGGCGTGGCTTGTTATTTGGTCTCAAGGTTGGGGGGCCTAGGTGAGGATCCGAGTCCTTGGGGCATTAGGGCATCTGCAAATCTGCACTGGGCCTGAGTCGAGTCGAGGGTATTAGCATCCATGGATCCATAGATCCATTCTAGGCGCGCGCCACATCGCCTGGACCGCTGCGATGCAGCCGTGCGCTGGGCTGCGGTTGGCCAGTTCCCTTAGTACCTATCTAGTTCGAACATCAATCTCGAACGATGCGGGGCGCAGCACCAACAATAGCGACAACAACATGGACTTTCCCCTTTAGCAAGGGAGGACTTTTATGCGATGGAATGCGTTAGACGACACCAAACCAAGTCGAATTTACCTCGCTCGCCCAAGCAGCAAGACAAGTCATTTTGTGTCGGGCAGGTATCATGATACAGGTAGCGGTGAGGAACTCGTGGGAGCGCAATCCTTCCTCCAGTTTAGTTTGCTGCTCATGACAACCAACAGAGGTCCAATTAAGGCGTCAAGGGCGTCTATCTGTTATCTCAGGGTTCTAGAGGTTACATTCATCAAGCGCTAGACTGACTATCTTATCCTTGATTCCCCTTGGTGCGAAATAGCACCGAAAAACACATCCGAGATCGACCCTGAGCCGGCAAAACCCATACCTCCAACCAATCTCCTATGAGGATTCAATGGCAAAGTCGATGGCAAAGCAACATGCCAGATCTCAGCGTGCAGCCGCGTTTGCCACTGACTTACCAGAAGAGGTATGTACTTCGCAAATAGTAAACCTCGATTGCCAAATATTAAACTCCCATTCATCAAGGATGAACACTTGGGTGTTTTAAAAAGTATCCGCCAAACTGGTGGAGAGCCCTAGCGAGTCTACCTACCTAGGTGGTAGGTGGTAAGGTCGTATCTGCCAGTGCTCAGGTGCCTGTCAGTTTGCGCCAACTCAGGGTCTCGACCACTTCTCTCTTTCATGTCCATGCCTCCTCGGGTAACCCAGCACACTCTGTCACAGCGAATCGTCCATAGGATGGCAATGGCGCAAGAATCGACCTGAAAGTACTCTGCATACGTACACCACATGTGCAACATAGCATGTTTCGAGGGCAAATTGAAGTCCTGATTTGAGGTCGCGGAGATAAACCAAGCTACGGAGATTTTTTATTTGACACACATGAACTTGGGTTAAACTACTCCGGGCAAGTCAACTGCCGATTACTGCCCACTCCGCCGCAGTAGGCTCCTCGATGTTTTGAAGCTGGCTCTGAAAATCCAAATCTTACGATACTGGAATTATAACTCGAGGTGTGGTGGTATTGACAGGAAGCATCAGTAGATATCACATAACTAGCACTAATTCGTCCGCAACTTGAAAAGAGGCACATCCTCAAATGCCTGGGCTTCTTAGGTAGGTGTTTCTTATTAAAGACGGTGAATTCTCAATAAGCCTGTCCAATCAGCGAAGATTACTCTGTGGCGACAGCTTCCACCATATGTTGGAGCAGAACGCGCTGAACCAGATTCAAGACGGCAAACCCCGGGAATACCACAGCTTGGGAAAGCGGTGCCGAGCCGGCCCCTTCTATGCAGGCATTTGCAGGGCATCGGTACGCATGCCTCCCCAAGTCGTGCCTTTGGGGCTTAAACGCACACCCTCCTTTCCCAGTCCATGTCTTTTCCGTGACGCATCGGCGGCCTGATGTTCCAGAGTCAACTTCATCGATCGCATGGAGTATCCGTCAATTGACAACGATTCACTCGACAGCGCCCGTGGCTCGTTCAACCACGGGGAGACGGACATGGAGCCTGCACGGAGAAAATAACCATGACTACAGCCGTAGCCATCTAGCTCGGGTGATCAGTCTGAGCTGACCGAAAGGCTTCGGACTGGGCTGTTGTTGGACACCTATTTTCGAGGTGGACGTTATGGGCACGGCTAACTACTGTAGGTACTCAGCCTCACGCGCCGGCACCAGCCCCGGATTACATAGGTTGCAATGCGCTTCACCCGTTGAACTGTTGCACAAGAGCCTCTTCTGTTCGAGTTCAAGACTTGGGTCGGGTCTACTAGAGAGCCTATTGGCCCGTAGGCCACGGAGAGGGCACCGAAGCGCTTCCCAATCCACGTCCATGCCCATGGGCCGTGGTGCGCGCACAAGCATGAACAAGGCAAGACACAGCAGAAACAGCCACAAGCCACGGGACCGACTCAATGCCTAGGATGTGAGGGGGAGGCACACTTGATCGGGGAGTCGGGCCCTAAGCCGCAATGCTCGCCAACACCGCCAATCCTAAGGCTGGAAGGGATCGAGATTCTAGGCCTACAATCAAATCCCCATGATACTCATGGGCGATTTCATCTGGTTTGAGAGCACCACAGTTCGCAATCAGCGGCGCATCAAGATTCATATCCACGCTTATATTACCACTAGCATCTTGCTCGTCTCTCCCACACGCTGGCTCATAGCTATTCGCCATAGCCACTTTTAGGCCTTTTGCAGTCATCGACTCGTGTTGAACAAGAACCGGAGGGCCCACGGAGCTAGAGAACGGAGAGACAGGATGAAAAGGGACTACGGAATGCCAGTCGTGCGTTTTCGCTATCAATAGCTGCCCCATCATGAAAGAACGGCAGCACATGATGCCTTGGATTTTGCCTGATATGCGTCATTCGACGAACAGCCTCGCACCCTCGCATGGTGGAAGCATCGACAGTCGGCGCGACATGACGACAGATAGCGGCCGCAGCTGCGTCTGCTGCAGCAAAAACGGGCTTTGCAAATACGTCGGTGGCCATGCCATGTGGCCCATGAAAAGGGGAGCTGGGATTTTAGAACAAGCAGATCGTGTGTTGGCGCCGTGGCATGGGCGATTTCAAAAGCTCCTACCCGAATGATGCTGTCGACAGTCCTGGCGTGGTGCGATCCATGAGCCAAACTTCGATTTCAACAACGCCCATGGCCCGATGGCGATCAGGAACAACCCACGGCGGAGAGGGCGTGCGTCGCTTCATGCTGACTCCACACCACCCGGGGCTCACATTTGCTCCGGCCTTCAAACTCAAGTCAAGCTCCAGTTTGGCTAACCCACAACCACCTGCTTACCGACGAGCGATTCCCTTTGAAGAACAAGCTCATCTTTGGCCCTGGCCGTCGTCACTATTTTTTTTTTTTAGGGATCGCTGCTCATCGTCTCGGCGAGTTTCTGAGCGAGCTGCATTATGGCGAGACTGGATTAGAGAGCTCGGCTCTTAAGGCTCTCACCCCTCTAAAATCCCATACTTAAACGGTTTCACGGATTGGGATCGAGATCTTCCCCGCCGAAGTCAGTGAGCTACTGCGTTACGGACATGTTCCTTTGTGCCTCTTTCGCGACTACCAATGAGGCAAGGTGACGAGGTTAGAGGGAGAGGGTGACACATCGCTGATCTGCCATGTTGGGCAAATCAATCAATTGACGGTTGATCGCCATGTTTACTTGCCCTTTTCCGCCATGGAGGATGCAAGAAACGCCCCGGCGCTCATGACAGTTCTGTTCCGTGGCCTTGGACAGCAGAGCATCATGACGGACTACAGGCTTTGTACGACACCAGACACCAGACCACAGTACCAGCGACGCTGGTGCACTCATTTGGATATTCCACGATGCTTATTTGCAATCTTCCTCGCTTGACTCGCCCATCCCAGGCATCCATCACTTCTTTGGGAGTTTCGAGTCACGGGCGCCGGTTGCGTTGCGTTGCGTTGCGTTGAAGCGACCTCAATATGCCCATGGCCCCAGATATGATCCATGGATCGCAGCCATTGGACCAAGACAGGGCATCTCGATGTTGTCCAGGTGCCGCCCTATCGAATACGTAGCCGACGACAGGGCCCAGGTCCACGCTTCTTGTTTGCGGCCCATTCGAGGTTCAACCACGGTACGGAGTACGTTGCTCAGCAATGTCCGTGCCAATTACCAAACGTTCGAGTTTGAAGATCATCTACTGTACTCGAGCGAATGCCGGCCCTTGCATCATTCATCCTTGAACATCAAGACTCGTCAGGTCGATTTTAACAAAGCTGTGAATCGAAGCCAGAATCTCTGCGTCCTGACGGAGGAACGTGTTTGTACCTCTACCATCGACCCCTACTCTCACGCCCCCCAAGAGCTGGGCTAGACCACGCTCTGTCTAGTCCTTCGCGAGCCGCTGAACAAGACCACCCCCCGAACGGAGTGCCATGTAGGAATCTGATGTTTTGTGACCATTTTGTCGTCCACACGCCTCTTCTCATGCTCACTTCCGCTCTCGCGATTCTATCCTCGCTTCCAAAGCCCTGTCTAGGCTGTCTTCCCCTTTCCCTTTCCCATTGAACTATCTTTTTGTTTTGCCGGTGGCTGCAGCACCTCAGATTCTGCCCCAATCGCCCCTGGATTCTGTCTTTGCACTACATCTACACCATTTGGAGCCCTCGATGCCCTGAGTCGCCCTCTCATCACTCGCTCTGATAACTCCTCTCAACAACCGATTATTTCTTATTCAACAACTCTCACGCCCCGCGATCCTCACAAGAGTGGCGCCCCTTCTCTTGGATACCATTCTTATATCCTCCATTGCCTTTGTCTGGCTGGTTTCGCGCGTACAAGCCACAGGAACCCCAGTTCCAGAACATCAATCCTTAGCCCGACAACCTAGCCCGGCTTGTCTCCTTGACCCGTCACCTCATCAGTCGCCTCATAAGCTCCTAGTCCCGGGATCACCTGCTAACCCTTCCCGCCCGGGCCCTCGACATCGCCATTGAGAGAAGGGCTTGCGCCTCTGACAGACCGTTGGCCTTCCTTCATCCTCTCATCACCGTTGGACGGAGCTTTCTCTCTAACCCACCACAACCCAACCCTGTTTGGGGCAATCGAGATATCCGATCTTGCCTCTGCCTCTGGGGGTGCCAGTATCTCCCATCCACTCCCTCCCTCACAAGCTCAACCCATCCATCCTTCTTACTCGGCTGTCCTCCATCTCCCGCCTTCCCGTCGACGCTTGCCCGTAGCCTGTGCGCTTCAGATCAGTTGCTTGGTTGTTGTGGCATGTCAGTTGCTCTACCATTATCGCATTCTCATCATCTGTCCCAACTCTCCCCGGCCGCGATACCCCGGCTTGTAGTAGTTGCTACTAACCTCTCTCACTTCTGCGTCACTCCATTTCTCTCGCTTGTATGTGCCTCCTGTTTTTTTCGTCATTCCCCTTCCTCATCCTTCTCTCTTTTCTACCTCTTCGCACCTGGCCTTTCTTCCAAACCAATTAGCATGTCATCTGCTTTTCGATCTTTGAGCTCATGACTGTGCTTCCTATTCCATAAAACCTCTCGTTCCACATCTCAACCTGACCTTAACAACGTCGATCACTGCCCCCGAGAGGCTTGAGGCATACCTACTCTTCCTCGACCACGTTAACATTCTCATTGTTCCCAGGACCGTATAGCAAACTCTGTTCACGACAACAGCCTCTGCTCAAGCCTTTCAGCTAGAAACGAGACCATCAGTCCACCATAATTCTTGCTTGACCCCGCGTCTCAAGATCCACCTCAGTTGCCAACTGTACGGCCCGTTTCAACCCAACTCACCTCGACAGTAAGAAGTCTGACGAGGACAAAGTCGCATACTCGCGTCTTCCATCAACAGACACGACTGGGACGCGATCCCACTTCTCACTTTCCGATATCCTCTTGACCCTTGGACCTCTACGGTCTGCCGTAGCTGCTGAGTGATCGTGAGCCTCCGCCCCGGAGCGCCAGATCGCCTGTCAGTATTACTTGCTCTGGTTTGCAAGTCACCTCCGTACCTCGTCATCCACATCTGGATGGATGTTAAGTCGTCATCCTGGCACCAATCAAACCAAGAAAACCATTTGTGTCTGGAGGGAGGTTCCCCGGAACTTTCCAGTTTAGCTGCATGTCTTCCGATCTTGAGACGACTTTTGGCGAGTTGGGCTTGTCCCAGTATCTGGATGCGTTTGTCGAGCAGGGGTTTGATGAGTGGGACATCATTCTTGATATCCAAGAGTCTGACCTGTGAGTTTAACTAAGCCCAGCCATAGCGCTCTCGCTAACACTTGTATCTTAGAGATGCATTGGGTGTTAAACTTGGCCACCGAAGGGTATGCTCGCTGCCGTAGCCCACTTGGGCAGTATTGTTAATGCGGATTGTGTCATAGAAACTGCAAAGAAGGATTGCCAATGCTCGAGGCATCTCCCCAACAGCCTCACTGGCAACACCAGTGAGGCTCGCAAGCGAAGATATCAAGCCCGATGGTGCACAACCCGAACCAAGTCGGACGGAAAGCCAACTGGAGGGACATGGCGTCGCTAAAAGAAAGTATCGACGACATCCCAAGGTAAACCATGATCTAGACACAGTCTAGCGAACGGTTGACTGATGAACAATTAGCCTGACGAAAATGCACCCGAACGACCTCCTTCTGCTTATGTTTTATTTTCCAACAGTGAGCTCGCCTCTACCCCGGTGCCCATTTGTTAGTGCGGAATACTGATTAAACGGCTGCGTTCAGAAATGAGAGAAGACTTGAGGAGCCAAAATCTCAGCTTCACCGAGATTGCTAAGCTTGTAGGAGAGAACTGGCAGAATCTCGATCCTGGAGAGAAGGAGGCGTATGAAAGCCAGGCAAATGCCGACAAAGAAAAATACCATCGAGACTTGATGGAGTATAAGAAAACGGCCGACTACAGGAAATACATGCAGTACCTCCAGGAGTTCAAGGAGAAACAAGCCAAGCGTACTCAAGGTTTGTAGCCAGCACGGCACCAAAACCCGCCACTTGTCGACACAATGCTCAGGAGGCTGATATGTTGCCCTCGTGTAGCCCACGACGCATCCAAGCGTCCTAAACTGGATTCTGCCCGATTGCGCCATGGTAGCAGCAGCAGCACGATCACGCCCGGTGGTAACACGTCAAGTGCAAGTGGCAGCGGCAGCGAGAGATTGCAGGGAAGTGAACCGCCCCCCTCGCGGCGAGAGAGGCTGAACTCGATCGCATCCATGGCCGAATCGCAGCACTCGTCGACAACGCCAACAATGCCGTCGCAAGCGAAATTGAACGATGACACCATGTCGTCACCACGCGCCGTCCATTATGAAGGTGGCAGCCCACGAGATTCGCATCATCATCCTTCCCGGTGTCAGTCTTCGTGGCGAGAAGGTGGACGAGTAGTCGATCCATCTCATCAACACCTGCCGTCGCTGTCTAACATGCTCGAGGATGGAAGAAAAATAATGCCGGTCTCGACTGGGTCTGAAGGGAATCCGTATTCCTCGGGCTTTGTTGCCACCAACCATCTCAGGTCGGTACCTGAGGTACCCAACGTGCTTCCATCAGCGCCGGCGAGAGTACCTCTGCTCCGGAACGAACAATCCTCCAACAGCAGCGTCGGTTCGATCAGCCCAGCCACGAGCTTTGCGCGGACGCCCGGCGAAGGGCCGCTACCGATCCACGCCCTCATCTCTCACCATCAGATGCCGACTCCAGCGGTAGCCACTGCGGCAATGTTTGAACGAAGCCCACCTGGTTCTATTATGGGCGCGGCCAGCCCAAGCCCAACTGACCCAACGAGGCCGTCATTCGGACATGGCACGGCGCCTAGGGGATATGGTACTTGACCCTCACGACACAAAGTCTTCGTCAGGAAGTCAAGCTAATTCGGCTCACAAGCTTTTCATCCTCTGCCACCCACCGGGTCTTTGACAAGGTCAGAATCAACAGGGGACAGCGACGCCATGATGACTGCAGCACCTGACCTGATTGCTCCCGTAGAGGAACGCCCCATGAGGGCCCGTCTCGACGGAATGAGCGTCCTCTTGAGAGCGGGAGAGCTCGTCGAAAGACATGAACGAGACGATCGAAAGTGAGGAGGACTTGGCATGGGCGTGTAGACGTAATGCTGTGGCGAAACCCAACGTCGTTTTTGACGTCCACTCTCCCATCGAGTGATCGAGTTGCTCACTCAAAACCTTTTCATTCTTCTTGGATACCCACGGATTATGATGGAACTTCCCTAGGGGCTAGGCATTGGCGGATCGTGGTATATATTGTATGTAATGGCTGCTGTGGAGATTGTCGGACTCGGTCGTGCAGTCGTGGGCTTCGGCGTTTCGGTCTCTGGCTTGGATGTGAAAGATATCATAGAGCATTTGGAGGCAAATGGGTTGGCCTAAAGGTCAGGTTGGGTTTGGGTAACGACCGTATTATATATTGTCACATGTGTACATGTATGTGTACATGTGAATCGCTCAGGGTTGAAGTGGGAAATCCTGTTTATGCATCAGAGAAGTGACTAGAAGCAGGAGGTTGAAAATGGTAACAGTGAACGATGCTTAAGAGGATTGGGTCGGCCAAGGTAGGTAATTGAAAATTGAAAGCATCAGACCACCCACCAGCAGCACATTGCGGCGAGGGCTTTTGTCATGGCATCCATGAAACAAGAGAGGGGCGTCGATCGGTATGGCTATTCGGAGTTCCAAGCTGACCCCCCGGAAGAGTGAAGAGAGAAGAGAAGCGAAGCGAAGCGAAGCAGAGCGACAATGAGCCAAGAAACCGAGCGTAACACTTCTTACATGTAAAGGGTCCTCTAGCCAAAAGGGACCATTACAGTACCAGGAAGTTGCCCGCACCTAATTGCCCGGTCGCAAGGCACTTCCTTCGTCATAGGGGTCCAGTTGTCAATCCGGAAAACGTCATGGCCAAGCCACACTTGGCGCCTTGCAACAAGGGTCCTATCATATCGTGGGGAGGAGGGGTAGGGGGGCTCCATACGAACGCCAAATATGGGGAGAGGGGAACGGAGGGCTTGGGTGTTGTGGTTGTATTGTCGTGTCATGGTGATTATTGCAAGTGTTGAGAAGAGGCAAGTGATGGCCTTGTGGGGTGATGGTGATGGAGATGGAGTGTTGTGTTGGGGCAGTCCAGGAACTGAAGAAACGGCATGGACACGAGCCATGTGTTAAATACTCAACATGTTGTTACTCTCAAGCGCCAACTCAATCAACAACAACCCACTCCAAACATCTTTCCCCAGAGCCAAACAAGCCCAAATCAGCTGCAGTGTGTACAGTACAAGGTGTAATTCAAAAAGACGGCATAACCCCATATATTCATCCGTTCCCAACTCATTGATGCCCAGTTCGTTCCTTCGTATCCTTTCAACCAATGTTGCTCCTCTTGACTTCTCCCCCAACGCCGGGATATCATCACATTATCTTGCATGCCCTAGACTAGGTACCCATTCCACCGAGCTGAACATGGGCATAGAACCATGCGTCTGCCGTTATTTCCATATACACACCAAACAATATGCCGCACCACAAGACGTAATAGTAATCACAACCGCTCTCATCCCACCTAAACCTCGGCAGTCTACTCGCCTTCAATAATTTCTGCAGTCCAGTCCCTGCGGATCTCCAGCTCCGATAGATCGGCTGCCTTCTCAATCACCAGGCCCTTTTCGTTGGCCAAGTGCAATAGACAGATGAAGCAGTACGATGTCGAAATGTCGTCCATTACGGGCTTGGGATAAACCGATTGTAGGTTGTTCATGACCTGTGTAAACTTGAGAGGCTCCTCTTGCTTTGCCGCGGCGGGATCAGACGGCATGGGCTCAGCTGGTTTCTAGAGTCGAGCGCATCAGTACGACGTTCATTACTCGCGTCAACTGCATCGGCAAACTTACCTCGAGAATCTCAATATCCATGCCCTTCCATAGCTCTTCCTTGAGCCTCCGAACGTCCACCTTCTTGGCTACTCTCGCGTATTGCACGTATTCGGGTCGCACGCGTCTTGTTTGAGTCACCAGTGTCGTCCCAAATGCCCCAGTATTCGTCACTGTCTCCCCGTTGAGAAGAGCTGTGAGACCACCGCCCTCCGTTAAACCGGCCTGGCCATCAACTCCTGGCGAAAAGTGCTCCCGCGCATCTGCAAACTCGAGGTCGTCGTCGTCGTCCAAGTCACCGCCTGGGAATGGCATGCCGTCATCCTGGAAGAAGTTGGCGTCATAATCGCCCCCAGGGAGTGCTGTCTCATCTGTGTTCTGCATGGGGGCCTTTTGCTGGGCCCAGAATGCCTCATCCATCTCCCCTTCAGGTTGATTGTCCTGGACGTTGCTGAAGCCGCCAGCTCGAGCGCCAAATCCAGTGCGTCGCTTGCTCATCCGTGCCTTGGGCTTTAGGAAGAGGCTCAGCAAGGACTTGGAGTTAAAATGCTTGTCGTCTGGAAGGAGATTGCGTGACTTTGACTTCCAGTCCTTCTTGGGCATGCTGATGGCCGAGTTATTGGCTGCCTGAGTATAGATAACATCCGAGGTGTGAGAATCGAGAGGCGCAGCAAAGTCTATCTCGAATGGTTCCTTTTCCTTGCGCTTCTTCGTCTCCGCGGCTGGCTTGTTGACGTCCTTGATCTTCCGGACCCTCCAATGCTCAGCGCTTGTCCAGTTTTTCTGTAGCGCTTGGTCGAAAAATCCAAGGATATCTTCATGCATCTTGTCCGCCTTCTGCGCACTTGTCATTGAAACGACGTACTCTCCGTTGTCGTCGAAACCTTCCCCGTCGCCGCCCTCTTCACCAAGGCCGGCATCGTACACTCGTATCTGCGGTTCCAAGGCAGCTTCTCGGGCCCATGCTTCACCACCCTCGCCGAAAGCCACATCGCCAACCACATCGAAAGAGCCCAGACCGAGGTCGTCATCGTCAAAGCCTGCGGGCGCATCTCCATCGATGACCAGCCCCGAGATATCTCCCAAAGCACCTGGCGTCTTCTCCTTGTCTTGGTCCTGTCTCCAGTCCTCAGGTGCCTTCAAGAAGGGAATATCCATGGAGCCGGATGGGTCCCCAAGATCGAATGTCTTGAGAGAAGGGCAGACATCGAGTTCGTCGAGTCGGTGCAAGTCGGGGATGAACTTGGCTCCTAGTGGTCCGACATCGATCTCGACGTCGGCTTCTTCCTCCTCCTCCTCCAACGGCTCCTCTTCCTGTTCTTCCTCAGCATCCTCGTCTTCTTCATCGCCATCTTCATCGGATTTCTTCTTTCCGAGAGTGGCTGCATCGCCAGAGTCGTCGCTGCTGTCAAACACGATGCGTCCTTGTGAGTCGATCATGAGATGATTCAGAAGAAGTCCCTTGGCGCCGCCCTCATCAAAATCGGCAGATGCCTTCTTGAAGAGGGGGTCCACGGCAAACTCCAACTCAAACTTCTTGAGCTGTAATGAGTTGAAAGAGGGTGCTAAAGTTGCTTCAGATGATCGTTGCGTCTACGAAAAGTAAGCGAGAGTTAATGAGAGCACCAGGGTCTCCTTTTTACCTTCTTCTTGGGCTTCCTTTTCACGTTGCCATTCTCATCTAGCTCTTCCTCGTCGCTCTCTTCACCCTCTTCACCATCCCTGCCCTTCTTTTTGGAATTGTTGCTGTCGGCGAGGCCGCTCAGCAGCTTGCCCGTCTCGGTTGCGACACTGTCGACTCGGTTCGTATAGATTTTGACACACCCATCGAGCGTGCAACTGGCTTTCTGAAAGTTAACTCCATCGCCTTCCTTGAGAAGCGACATGTCGTGGAAGTAGTCGATGAGGGCAAAGTTCCAAGAGTTGGTCGCATTGATTTTGTTATCGGTCGCCATTTTCATCCACTCCTCAAAGTTGGCGAGGAGCGGGACACGCTTCATAGGTGTGACTGCGGCTCCTCCCACGACAAAGCCCTCATCATCATCCATGCCGATGCCGGCGCGGCCGGCGCGAGGGGTCCGGGGATCGCCCCCTGGCGATGTGTTCTCCATGTCGTCGAGGCGAAGGCTGACCTTGCGAGGCGTTGCGGCCTTCTTGATTTCGTTGAACTGTTTCTCGTGAAGAGCTCTCCTGGAGCTCATGCGTTGACCCTTTTCTGATGCATCGTCGTTGAGTGGGATCCTGGAATCTGCATGAGTATCGCGGTTGCTTTGGAGCCTCGGGTGAAAGCCTTACTTGATGGGTGACTGCGTCTTACTAGCATTCCCCGACCGGGGAGCTTGAGCGACACGAGGCATTATGGAGCGTTGTGTTTGCGGATTGTAAAGGCAAAAGGCTGTGGCAGATTCGGCCAGGCGCGCGCTTGTCGTCGTGGTGTTGCGGGACCCCTTGTAAAGTAAACAAAATAAAGGGGGACAAAAATAGGAGACTCCTGAAGCTGACAGCCCAGCCAAATTAGTCTTGTATTTTCTGTCCACCACTAGTCTGTGTGGTTCTGGGGTAAGGTTGATGCAGGCCGACGGGCCTGGCGGTGGGATGAATGCTGGCGCCTGTAAGTTCAGGCACGAAGTGTGCCACATCAACAATCAGGTACCTGTCAAAACTAGGCACGTGCTACGTGTCTACGTAGTAGGTTTCATGCCAATTCCTGGTGATGAGCCACACTGTGGCGAGAGCCGGCTCATCCTCCACCTTCTTATTCGGGATTGGACGGGCGGCCTCCAAAACAATGCCATCCATGGATCGATCGTCACAGAGGGGACGCTAATAAGTCAACTGGAAACTGGAATACTTGAATAATTCCTGATTCCGCTTGAGGCAAGGTCGACGTGGACAAGACGTAATGTCGCGATACCTACTTACCTACTTCCGCTCTCCCCTAGTACAGTAGGAGCTTAATTACTTAGTCTACTTCTTCTCTCCCACACCTCCATCTTCCCCTTCAACGCGTTGTTCCCTATATTGAGAGCTCATCTTTCTCATCCACAAGTGATGATGGCCCCTGCAGCGACCGCCTTATGACATGACGACGGCAGTTACATCATGGCTATTACCACCCCTCCCGGGAGCGGCCCCATCGCCAAAGGCCTCAATGCGAACTCGAATCGATTCTTGAGAGGCAGCCGCTTAAAGTTGCGCCCTTTCTATGCTACGATCCTAATCCTATCGCTCCTAACGGCCTACTCTTTCCTGTCGCACACGACCCTCGCGCATTCCGTCTCCCGCCACGCGACCAACGCCGACCATCTCTTCAAGCGCAGCTCTGCGGCCGATGCCCCCGAATGCAACGACGTCCACGACGCCAAAGACAAATGCGCTTTTGTGAGGCAGTACTGTACCGACGACGACGCTGGCCTCATCCATTATCTCGATCTATACTATTGCGCTTTCGCCAATGTGCGGCCAATCGCATTCTCTATCCTCGTTGTGTGGCTCGGGCTCCTCTTTTCCACCATTGGCATCGCCGCAAGCGACTTCTTCAGTGTCAATCTGAGCACTATCGCGAGTATCCTCGGTCTCAGTGAGAGCTTGGCAGGCGTCACATTCCTAGCTTTCGGCAATGGCTCTCCAGATGTCTTTAGCACTTTTGCTGCCATGGGCTCCAACAGCGCCAGCATGGCCGTTGGCGAGCTCATCGGCGCCGCCAGCTTTATCACGGGTGTCGTTGCCGGTTCCATGGCTCTTGTCAGGGAGTTTCGCGTTGATCGCAAGACATATGCCCGCGACATTATCTTTTTCATCTTCGCCGTCGTCTTCACAACCATTTTCTTGGCCGACGGCCATCTACACCTATGGGAATGCTGGGTCATGATCGGTTACTATGCCATCTATGTGGTCACGGTTGTGACCTGGCATTGGTACTCGACCAGGCGGAAGCAGAGGCAGCGCAGAGAAGGAGAGGCGCGCAGCCACGTCTACGGACCCCTGGGCTATTCGGGGGACGAGTTGGCTGGTGAGCCATACCGAGATGACCCCGACGAGGTTGGTTCAGGCCCAGGAACCACCCATTCCACTCCACCTGACATCTCAGTTCTTGAGGCAGGGCCCAGGATCGAGGTGGAAGGCCAGCAAGCAGACGAAAGTGACGCGTCTAGCGAGGAGCATGACCGAATGGTTGCGGCCGAGGTCGCTAGCAGCATGCGAGTCTTGCGGCCTAGAGGCGGGAGGAGGCTTACCATGACGCCCATACGGCCCAGTCTGGTCGGCGCACTCGAGTTCAGATCGGCCCTCGCCCAGCTGCAGCGTGAGGGCAATCTGCAGCTGTCTACAATTCCCGAACGAAGCTACTCCGATTATCACGTTCACAGGCGAAGGGTGACTACGGCCATTATTCCGGACGCGGCCCGTTCTGATGACCAACTCGCTTCTGCGCGCGCCGAGCATGCGAACAGGAGCAGAGCACTGTCTTCGGGTGATGAGCCGTCAGGGGCGTCAGGTCACCCAGACTTCCTGATACCTAGTCGAGACAGGGCTGACACAAATCTGTCTGTTCCCCGCTCGACCGCCAGCGGAACGAGATCGCCAAGCCCGAGCCCGTCCTACACCGTCGGAGGGAACTTGGCTCCTCCTCCTGTCGGTCCCAGCGGGACCACCGAGGATGCGCCTGCCGAAGGCCATCAAGGCCATACATTGGCTCCTCAGCTGCAATTACAGATCCCTAGTCGTCGCAGCAGCTATAGCGATCGATCGTCGCCGAGTAGCCCCTTTCCCATGTACACAGATTCGCCCGCCCTTCTCACACCCAACTACCAGGCCGAGCCCGCCGAGTTTGTGTCACCAGGGGCGGTATCCCCTAATACCGCCCCTTCGGGTGCGATAAGCCGTGAAACACCTTTTGCAGACTTGCAGCTGACGGCGGAGGCGCCGACACGTCCTGTGAGATGGTGGCCGTATGCTGTGCTGCCACCGCCTCATGTCCTTCTGGCAACTTTATTTCCCACGTTGCAGGGCTGGAAGGAGAAGACGGCCTGGGACAAGTTAGTCAGTACCATCTCGGTCCCGAGTATCTTCCTCCTGGTCACGACTCTACCTGTTGTCGATTCCGAGACGACGGAGGGTGAGTCATCCCTTTTCGAGACGGCCCTTGAGTATGAGGCCCATCACCACGAACATCACCCAAGCATTGGGCGCATGGCCCCGTCCGTGTCCGTTGAGCACGCAGCAATAGAACCGGAGTCGGAGTCAGAGTCAGAGTCAGAGTGGCAGCGTTACCGTAGGCACACTCTCCTGAACCGCGGCGACAGCTATGTAGGCTCTTCCGCCACCAGTCCTCCCACGCACTCCGGAGAGGGAGAGGGAGAGGGAGAGGGTGCCCCGACCCATTTCTCTCTGGGACCACCAGCTATCGCGACAAAGCCCGCTTCTGATTTCCCGTCCTCTAGCAGTGTCAAGAACGATAGTACGGGTTGGAATCGATGGCTGGTGGCGCTCCAGCTCTTCACAGGCCCCCTGTTCGCTGTCTTCGTCCTTTGGGCCAACATGCTGGACGATTGGGACAACCCTCAGAAGGTCCTGATTCGGATGGTGCTGTATACGCTCCTCGCATCGCTCGTGTTGCTGGGCATTTTGCTCCTCTTTACAACAGAGGATAGGCGACCACGATATCATTATATGCTGTGCTTCATGGGGTTCATCATTAGTATCGCCTGGATCTCGACGATTGCAGGAGAGGTCGTTGGAGTCCTCAAAACGGTCGGCGTGATCTTGAATATCTCGGAGGCCTTGTTGGGACTTACCATTTTTGCGGCCGGGAACAGCGTTGGAGATTTGGTGGCCGATATCACGGTGGCGCGACTTGGATATCCCGTCATGGCTTTGTAAGTGCTTTCCCAACTCCTCCCGCGGCGCATAACTGACAACAGTTGTAGGTCTGCCTGTTTTGGTGGACCCATGCTGAACATTTTGCTGGGCATTGGCATCGGTGGCGCTATGATGATGATAAAGAAGGCCAACAAGAAACATCGCAAAAATCCCGGCCATCCCATCAAGTACAAACCGTACCGCATCCAAGTCGGCGGGACGCTCATGATCTCGGCAATCACGCTGCTTGTGATGCTGGTGGGCCTGTTGATTGTCGTGCCTATGAATAAATGGATACTGAGCCGAAAGATTGGATGGGGGTTGATCGCGCTTTGGGCAGTGAGTACGATTGTAAATGTGATTGTTGAAGTTACTGGAGCATGGGGAGAGATGGCGTAACTGGCATTGGCATCAGCAACAGAGCCATGTCAGTATCATGATAGACGGCATGCATTTATATGAAGCTTTTTGAGCGATCGACCTAATTTCTGCGGTGTCTTTCACTTGACAAAAATGTAAACAAAAATGAAGAGTGCTGATTGTCTTGCACTATACGAAAGATTTCTTGGCGACGTCTGGTCAAAGGGGTAATATTGGAGGGCATTTAAAAAAGGAACTGGTAAAAAATATATGGTAAAGAAGATCAATCTGGCAAAATTATAAAGATAGCAGAAGATATATAGCGATGAAATGTTCAATATATGGCTGTTGGGAGTCGAACCCAGAACGCTTGTTCTTGGATACCGGAGCACTCAGGAGCTTGACACTTGCCAAACCCGTCATTGCCCTCCGTCAATGGCGCTCAGGTTAAATACTATTATAATGCTTCCCTAGTTGGTCTGCGTGTGCGGGTGGCAGCACTGTCAAAGGCTGTTGTTCCTGTGACCGCTCACCGAGCGCTCACCGGTATCGTGGTGAGGATCCACCCGTCCGCGAATGCTTCGGAGGTCGGAATCTCGGTCGGGGCCCACTAAAAAGTTGGCGCCGGGCAGATTTCGCCAGAAAGACAAAGAAGCTTGTCTCTGTTGAAAAAAATTCATGGCCGTAGTAGCAGCGTGTTCGTGACATGTTGTCCTCGCTGCTACAAAATCTTGAATCGCGCGTCCCGAGTCAACATCATACTCTTTTCATTTCGCTTCGACAACTGCGCCTCCACGACATGGCTCTTTGTTGATCGCCCTGCCTGGCGTATTTTTAGTCATCAACGTGGCCCTCAGCTGGTATAGTGGTTGAAGTAAGGATGCCAGTCTGGCTGTTATCCATGATCTACCGTTTCTAAAACAGTAATGTCGTGATCAAGATTGAAACAAAGTAATCAATTGAGTTCGTAACTGTGGGAAGAAGCCAGATAGCCTCGCCTGAATGTTGTTTAGTCCAAGTTGATTGTGTCCAAGCCGACGGGAGTATAAGACGACCCAAGCAGCTCTTGCCCTCCCAGTACCTTAGCTTCCCTGCCCCGCACCTGTGCATCGCAGCTCCTCAACACCGTCGACTCGGCTACGGATAATTTTGGTATCATAGTGATTTTTGCTTCTTCACCAATCATCACCAGACACTTCGCAATGGCCACTATCGCTCCCCCTTCTTACACCCCCCTTGATGAGCGTCCTCTCAAGGACACCATTTGCCTCTTCGACGTCGACGGCACCCTCACCCCTGCCCGTCTGGTACGTTCCTACTCTAGCCCATCCTCCCTCCTTCCGCCGCCAATGCTCTCCCTCTGTACAAGCTCTTGCTAACAATCGCCAGGACGCCTCCCCCGAGATCCTAGCCATCCTCCAGGCCCTCCGCTCCAAGTGCGCTATTGGCTACGTCGGCGGCTCCGATTTCGCCAAGCAGCAGGAGCAGCTGGGCAAGCCAGCCGGCCAGCCCGTCACCGCCCTCTTCGACTTTTGCTTCTCCGAGAACGGCTTGACGGCATTCAAACTCGGCGAGCCCCTCGATTCAAACACCTTCATCAAGTGGATCGGCGAGGACCAGTACAAGGAGCTCGCCAACTTCGTCCTGCACTACGTCGCCGACCTCGACATCCCCATCAAGCGCGGCACCTTTATCGAGTTCCGCAACGGCATGATCAACATCAGCCCCATCGGCCGTAACGCCAGCACCCAGGAGCGCAACGACTTTGAGAAGTTTGACAAAGACGCTAAGGTCCGTCAAAAGTTTGTCGAGGCTCTCAAGGAGCGATTCGGCCACCTCGGCCTCACGTATGCTGCCCTTCATCCGTCATGATAAGACTCTTGATCACTAACTCGGGGTGTACAGCTTCTCTATTGGTGGCCAAATCTCCTTTGATGTATTCCCCACAGGCTGGGACAAGACCTACTGCCTCCAGCACCTCGAGAACGAGGCCAAAAAGCCCAACGGCATCGCCTACAAGACCATCCACTTCTTTGGCGACAAGACCTTTGAGGGTGGCAACGACTACGAAATTTACACCGATTCCCGCACCAAAGGTCACTCCGTCACCGGACCTGAGGATACCATCCGCATTCTCAAGGAGCTCTTTGATCTCTAGATATATACGCAGGCGTTGGAATGAGAAGCAACAAAAGCACAGACACAGACACAGACACAGATACAATAGACACGAGACCAAGAAACATACAATTTTCGCGCACATTCCAATGAGGGTATTAAAATTCCTTTATCAATTGACAAATGATAAGATGCAGTATCATGTTCATAATCAACAACAGAAGGTATCTCCGAATGTATAAGTCTTCATCATATCGTAGAAGCCGCTATATGTCCAACATCAAATGGCTAAGAGGTCTCAATAACTCCACTCCCCGCTCTCAAGATCAACATCCAACTTCTTCTAATTGCTTCACCGGCCATACTCCAAATGGGGGATAATGACAGGGCCATACTTAGTCGGCGCCGTAAACGCTCCGTCTCCCTGAACAACAAAATCAATAGCCAAGCTCACCTTGGACAGGCCCTGCTGCGAGCCGTTGAGGCTCGGGTTGGGGCTGAAGGGCGTCTGGGGCACCGCAGCCGCAGCGTCCTGATCGTATGACACAACGGCGACGTAGTTGCGGCGACCCATGAGCTTCTTGAGCTCCCGCGCAGCGCCGCTGGCGTCTGTGTGGAATATCTCCATCATGTCTTCCTTGGTGTCCGACACCTCATGCGTCGACTTCTTGCCGTTTTGCGGCACGTACAGCGTCTTCTGGTTGTGCAGCATCTTGAGCACGTAATTGCTCTGTGGTGCTGCCACAATGGGTGACGAGATGACCTGGTACATGGTCTTGTGGTCACCGGGATGCGTTGGGTCATGAACCAGACCAGCTCCTGAGGCATTGACGTCTGTGACGATGTTAGCTTGAGCAGGGCCAGATAGGAGAGGCCGTGTCAACCTACCTCCAGAAAAGAATGTCATTCGGATTCCCTTCTGCTGCGCAATGCCCTGAAGAGTCCGGATAAAGTAAGTCCTCTCGAGGTCCTTGGTGTCATGAGTCCACATGTCTTTGAGCACTTCCTGAATGTCAAGTTCGCCGAACTGGTTCAGAACGTTGCCCATGAGACCAGTCTTTCCGACGGCCTTTTTTACTTGCGAGAAACCCTGTGCGACAACTTCTTTGCCACCAACCACGCCAGCGACTGAGCTCGTGACCTTGCCCAGGATGTTGTACGTTGTGTTGACTGCCTTCTTACCCGCGGCCATCGTGTTCGCAAGACTCTCCACGGTATCCAAGCGGGGATACACGAGTGGCACAGAGACCATCCAGATGCAGTGCTGTACGCTAGGAGGTAGTGTGGCAACCTTGGGGAAGATGCCTTGATACGTCGGGCCAGCCATGACCTGAGCCTGACTGCGTTCCGACCGACAATCAGGTCCAACTACCACTACAGCTGGTCCTAGGAACTTGACGAAATGCCAGCCCGTGCCTGTAATCGTAAAAATGTCATGATCGGTACTGACGTTTCGCAGCATTTCGACAGTGGTGTGATGCTGGAAAAGGAGATACATTTCGGTTGCAATCCGGCCAATGTTTTTGAACATGGGCGACGACTGCATGTAGTCCGGGTAAGAACCGTATCCGTCAAAACTGTTCCAGTCAGCAAAAGTCATCAGGTATATTCAGAGGTTACCACTCACATATCGTGGTCGTCAATTTGCAGTACGTGGGGAATCTGCGCAAAGGCTTCGCGGAGGAACGGCTGGTCGAAGTGACTGGTATAGTAATGGAAGTAGGCGTGAGCGACGTCCTCCTCATGGCGGGCCGTCCATTGGACGTTCTTCTTGTTCTCACGGCCGCTCATAGCGAGCCATTGCTTCAGGAGTGGCACTTCTTTCCACAGTCGATCGCCATAAATCTGGTCTCCCAAGCCCAGCTGAACGTGAAAGCCGCCACACTCAACGTTCTTTTGTAGCACGTCCTTCCACATGAATCCGACTCCGCCAAGCTTCGCTCGTTCATTCTGGGATGTACCCGAGGCGAAATCATTACCAGAGTGCGCGATGAAGCGCCAGCTGTTCTCTTGACGTCCAGCTACCACAAATTCATATCGTGTGCATCCAAGATGAGAGGTGACTGCATAGGTCCATCGTTCAGTGCCGGCTTCGGACATGGGAAGTTCAACGTCATATTTGTAAAATTTCCACCTCTGGTGCGTGAAAATTGGACGAGGTTGTAGCTGTCCAGGATTCGGCGACAGGTCCATGCTCAGATGGATGTGGATGGTCGGGGGCTGAGGGGCATCTGTCACGATCAGAATACTCCCAAGCCAGAGACCTTTCTCAATATCCATGTTGACATATCGCAAGTATGGTCCAAAGTAAACGCCATTTGTAGGTTGGATCCTGTACATGTCCACGCCCGCACTCGGAGGAGGTCCCGAGAACCCAGCTGCTGTAGGAGTAGCTGAAGCGGCCACACTCATAATGCTCTCCGCATAACCTGGCGTGTGAGGCGGGAACATTGGTGAAGCCATAGACTGCTTGCCAAACATTGGCGATGCCAGAGGATTTCCATAGGTTGAGGCTGTCGGAGATAGAGGAGCTTGTTCATGAGTGATAGGATTTGGCCCCTTGGGGAACTCCCATTGTGTCGCCTGGCTTGCCAGATGGATATAGTAGTACTGACCAGAATTCTGATCAAGGTGTGCAATCCATCCTTCGGGCAAAGGAGGAGGTGAGGCTGGATTTTGAGGTTCAAAGGTCTGAGCTGGGGCAACCGCTTGCTGCGAGCTCTGTCCATTCTGTTCGGGGTGAGGATCATTGGCAAATGCAGGGTGACCGGGATGCTGGAGAGCAGGCGAGGCAAGGCCACCCGCAGCTGTTGCGACCGCCGCTGTTGCTGTCGCTGCCATCTTATTGGGGGGTGTCGATGTACTGGCCTGCTGCTGGGCGGGAGTAGAGCTCGACGCAGCCTGTTGAGGGCACTGTTTCTCACTAGGATAGGACGAACGCCCACCCGGGTTCACACTCGAGTACGCAGGAGGCGGCGAGTTGGTGTCTATACGCTGGAAATCCTGTTCCAGAACGCTGACCTGCTCTTGGCCTTGTGCTTGCTGCTGCGCTTGTTGCTGCGCTTTTTGCTGCTGTTGTTGTTGCTGTTGTTGTTGCTGCTGCTGCTGCTGCTGTTGCTGCTGGGGAGGAGGGCTGAACGACTGGTGGGACTGCGCAGGGTTCGAAATGGCATTCATGCCCTGGTAAACAGTCGGAGGACCAGATGGTGCCTGATCTGGCGACTCTGTCGGCGTCCACGGCCGTTGAGGCGGGGGCTGCTTTCCATACTGGGCAAGTCTTTGGGTGGCGGCGGAGCTGGGAGCACCCAAGCTGTTGAGGGTGGCAGTACCGGAGATACCGGCGGCGGCATACCGGGCCTCGATAGCATCGGCCGGAGCCTGTCCTGGCTCCACAATCGGGGTTTCGGGAGGAGGAGGAGAGCCTCGACTGGCGCGGGTTGTAGAGGTTGAGGCCGTTGAGGCAAAGCGATTCACACCCGAGTCGTTCATCCTCAGTTCCTGGACAGCCGCAGGCTGTGCCGGCGCATTGCTCGAAGAGCTCGAGGCAACACCAGGTGGTGGGTAGTACGTCTTTTGATAGCTGGGATAGTTGGCGCTAGAAGAACCCGGGTGGTGTTGGTCAGTCAAGGGACGCTGGAAGAGATCGTGATCAGCGTCGGGGCTCGTCGGAGAGGCGATGGGCCTCGGTGCAGCGCCTCTTCGCTCGGCAAGACCAGGCTTCTTTCCAGGAGGGCTAGCCTCTAGTCGAGGGCTGGTATCATTATAGGCAGAACCAAAGGGCTGAGCGGGAGTTGGTTTGCGGATGTCGTCGTCGTCCGGGAAGGGAAGAGGGGCAGCAGAGCTGGAGGCGCCTGGAGGGAGAGGAAATGAATGCTTAGAAGCTGGAGACGTGGACGACGGAGGTGCTGGATACCGAAAGGTAGAAGGCCTGTTGTCCTTGGCGGGCTGGGGGCTCTGGGGTTTGAATATCCGTAGAGGCTCGATAGTCGGGCTATCGCAGTCGTCGGGCGCGGGCTTGTTGAGGAACATCTCCTCGTCTGGGACACCGCGACTACGCTCCATCTTGGGGCACAGGAGCGCCGGGGCAGGCGACGGGACAATCGGAGTTGGGGTATAGGATTTGCCCAGATATCGCGGGGCAATGAGCGGACGACAAGGCGCCGCGCTCAAGCAAGATGAAGCAGGTGTTTCAAGTATCCAAAGATGGGGGATGACGAAGCGGTGGCCGCGGTTTCTGGCCGGACCTCGCTCGAGTGCAAGTCCTCTGGAATCCTTTAAATCGCACAGTCGCGTCGCAAAGAATCACGGAGAACTTGTTGGTTGCGGGGTCAGGTTGCGTGAGGTGAGGGACGGGAAGGCTGAAGGTGCCAAGTGACGTGGGCAGGTAGACTAATAGGTCCCTTGTTGGTTTGGCTGTACGTATAAGGGCAAGCTCCAGTAGGTCGCAGAAACGGCCGCGCCAGGAACAAGAGGTGAGGTTTCAGAAAGACCAACGAGAGTGAAGGTCGAATATAGGAAACAGATGAAGGAAACAAGAAAGGAGAGATCATGTGGATGAGAAGGGGAAATGGGAGAGTAAGAGGGTCTGCTCAAGCGCCGTGCTCTGCTGGGCCATACAAATCTGATGGACCGCCCTGGTACGTCGAGAGGCGGGGATGGATAGGTACCTTAGGCGGCGTAGCTGGGACTGGAGAGCTGGGTATGCCGAGTGGGGACAACAAGACAGAAAGTGTCGCTGAAGAGCTAGCGGGAAGACATAAAGAACAGGATCCAGATCAAGAGCAGCCTCAGCAGAATCCAGGCAGGTGATTACAAAACTGCTCTGTCAAAACAGGTACTCGTGCTCTCACACGCCAGCATCTGAGAGCACATGTAACGCTCCGACAAGTATGTATCTAGCCGCCGGACATCCCAGCCAAGTCGCCCTAGTCCTGCACGGGATTTATTACGACACAAAGGGGAACACCTCTCTCGTCTGGCGGCAACTTCAGGGGCAAAAAAAGAAGAGATTCGCAGAAGATTTCGAGATGGGGATTGGACTTCGGTTTCAGCGGCACCATCACGAACAAAGACCTATGATTGGCTCCCTCAGGACATTTGCCAAACCTGTAAGCGCCCAGGAGCTTGAGCTAGAGCGGGCCAAGAAACGGGGCCTCGGGATGGGCCCGAGTTTGGGGGCCAAAGGTGGAGCTCGAGGAAGAGCGAGTGGATCATGAGAGCTTTCCATCTCATCATGGGTAGCAACATAGCCTCCATGCAAGCGCCGAGCTACTGGAGCCAAGAAATGGAGGGAACCATTAACACGACTCGTAGTTGTGTATTCAACACTTTTAAGACGGAAGTGTTATAAGCCAATACTTGTACGCTGGACTGCGGTCATGGCCATAGTGTGCATTAACCACTGCGCATACGTAGGTAGTCTAAACAAATGGCATAGAGATTAGACACGTCCAGCATGAGTCTCGTCGTCAGACATACGTTTTATGTAAAGAGGTATTCCCTGTTTGAATGCATGCGTGAAGTAACTCCGTTGTCAAGATTGCAAAGGCCGGTCGGTTGACGGCCTGGGCGCCCAACGCTTATCTGGGGTGTCGATATCATGGAACAGACAACTCAACAACGCAAAGAAAGTGCTCGAAAAAATACACAAAAAAGCCCTTCTAGTATACACAATAGTTCGTAAGTAATCCTCAGTTCAATCTTATTTCCTTGTCAATTGGTGAAAACAAAGTCCTTTCTCGAAAAAGAAAGCTCCATTTCATAAAAGAGAAAAGTGGGTCGCGTAGCCACTCAACGCGTCTCGACGAGCTAAAACGCGGTTCCCCAACGTCACCACCTCAAAATCTACTTCAGCGATCCAATTTCTTGAGTGGACAGCTTCCCCATATCCAAGCTAGGTAATCACCACAACCACCCCCTCTGGCTTTCATCATGGCTCCCACCCCAAAGGCGAGCGAGAAGAGGCAGCAGTCTCTCACTTCTTTCTTTACTCCAAAAACCGTCCATGGCTTAGCTGCGGCCTTCCAGAAGCAGAGCCAGGCACAGGCCAAGTCGCAATCCCCTCCCAGCCAAGATGCCGAGTCACCATCACGAAAACGGCCGTTAGAAGATACGGACAAAGGAAACGAGCAGCCAGAGAAGCCACTGAAAAAGCCACGAGGAGATGGCGATGTCGAGGATGTCGAGTCAAGTACCTTCTTCTCCAAAACAACGACCACCGAACCAGCAACCACCGGGACACGCACGGAGCGATATCGTTACGATGGTTTAAGCGCACGAAATACCCAAAATGGCGATAAGGACACAGAAGCAGGCGAAACTGAAGAAGAGGGCGCGGAAGAGATGCAACGCCAACAGGCACTACACAGAAAGTTCGTCAAGAAGCTCGGACACCCAGACGCCATGGCTTGGCGACGCCGTCTTCAGGATGACGCGCCAGCCGGGGATGACCAAGACGCAGACGCAGACGCAGACGCAGAGGGCGCTGAGGATGAGTCCCCAGCACAGGCAAAGACAAAGAAGAAGGGTTCCAAGACTGGCAAGCTCACACCCATGGAGATTCAATTCCTCGACATCAAGAAAAAGCACATGGATACAATCCTCATCGTCGAGGTCGGCTATAAGTTCCGTTTCTTTGGCGAAGATGCCCGCATCGCGGCCAAGGAATTGAGCATAGTCTGCATACCTGGAAAGATGCGCTATGACGAGCGTAAGTGCTCCTGAAAGCCCATTACGAAACTTGAGGATCCTAACTTTCGTAGACCCTTCCGAGGCCCATATAAATCGTTTTGCCTCGGCAAGCATCCCAGTCCACCGTCTTCCTGTCCACGCAAAGCGCCTAGTCGCCGCGGGTCACAAGGTCGGAGTTGTTCGCCAGATTGAAACTGCCGCTTTGAAGAAGGCTGGAGACAACCGCAACACGCCTTTCATCCGGAAGCTTACCAATCTCTACACCAAGGGCACCTATATCGATGAAAACGGCGAGCTTGATCAGAGCGGTGGCTCCGGTGCTCCCTCGGGTGGCTACCTACTCTGCATCACCGAGACCAAGGCCAAAGGCTGGGGCACTGATGAAAAGGTTGATGTCGGCATTCTTGCTGTTCAGCCAGCCACCGGAGATATCGTCTATGACAACTTTGAGGACGGCTTCATGCGGAGCGAGATTGAAACTCGCCTCTTGCACATCTCACCTTGCGAGTTCTTGATCGTGGGTGAGCTGACCAAAGGCACTGATAAGCTCGTGCAGCATCTGTCGGGCAGCAGTACCAATGTCTTCGGTGACCGAAGCCGTGTTGAGCGCGTCCCCAGAGGTAAAGCCATGGCCGCTGAAGCATACTCCCACGTCACTCAGTTCTACGCCGATAAGCTCAAGGACAACGCACAAGATGAGACTGCCGCCGCCCTGCTCGACAGGGTTCTGAAGCTCCCCGAGCCCGTCACCATCTGCCTCTCAGCCATGATTAACCACCTTCAGGAGTATGGCCTGGAGCACATCTTTGACCTTACGAAATTCTTCCAGAGCTTCAGTGCCCGCTCGCACATGCTCATCAACGGCACCACCCTTGAGAGCCTCGAGGTGTATCGCAACTCCACAGATCATTCCGAGAAAGGCAGTCTATTCTGGGCTTTAGACAAGACACTTACGCGTCCTGGTCACCGCCTCCTTCGAAAGTGGGTAGGGCGCCCCTTGCTCGATCAACAGTTTCTCGAGGGTCGTCTGGCCGCCGTTGAGGAGCTTCTCGACAAGCAATCCACTGCCCCTGTCAACCAGCTCGAGACCCTCTTGGCCAATACCAGAACAGACCTTGAGCGGAGCCTCATCCGTATTTACTACGGCAAATGTACCCGCCCTGAACTTCTCTCCGTCCTTCAAACCCTCCAAAAGGTCGCGAGTCACTACTCGACCGTCAAAGGTCCCTCTGACGCCCCCTTCTCTTCTCCTCTCCTCAACGATGCCATCTGCGCCCTCCCCCAAATTCTAGACACCGTCATCTCCTACCTCGAACGGATCAATCTTGGCGCTGCTCGCAAAGATGACAAGTACGGCTTCTTCCGGGACGAGTATCAGACAGAGGATATGCAAGATCACCAGCTCGGTATCGCTCATGTTGAACATGAGCTAGACGGCCACCGCAGTGTCGCCGCCGAGAAGATCAAGAAGAAGTCTGTCGAATATGTCACTGTCGCCGGCATCGAATATCTCATTGAGGTGCCAAACACGGGCATCAAGCACGTCCCCGCCTCATGGAGCAAAATCTCCGGAACCAAGAAGCTCTCGCGCTTCCATACCCCTGAGGTCCTCCGCCTCATCACAGAACGCGACCAGCATCGTGAAGCCCTAGCCGCCGCGTGCGACACGGCCTTCAAGGACCTCCTCGCCGCCATAGCCGCAGACTACCAGCCTCTCCGCGACGCCGTCTCCGCCTTCGCCACCCTCGACTGCCTCCTCTCCCTCTCCAAGGTCGCCGCCCAGCCCGGCTACACCCGCCCATCCTTCCTCCCATCCTCCTCTGACCCGACCATCTCCATCACCAACGGCCGTCACGCTATTGCCGAGCACACCCTTGATGGCGGCTACATCCCCTTCTCCACGACGCTCGCCCACCCCTCGCCCCTCGCTCACCTTATCACCGGCCCCAACATGGGCGGCAAGTCCTCCTTCGTCCGCGCTCTCGCCCTCGTTGTCCTCCTCGCCCAGATCGGCTCCTTTGTACCCGCCGATGCACTCTCCCTCACCCTCTGCGACGCGATTCACACCCGCACGGGTGCACGCGATAACCTCTTCGCCGGTGAGTCCACTTTCATGGTCGAGGTCTCTGAGACGGCCCGCATTCTCCGATCTGCCGGCCCCCGCAGCCTGGTCATCCTAGACGAGCTAGGCCGCGGCACTAGCACTCACGACGGCGCTGCCATCGCCCAGGCAGTCCTCCAGCATGTCGTCACCGAGACGCGCTGCCTAACGCTCTTCATCACCCACTATCAGAACCTGGCGCGGGTTGCCGAAGGCCTTGACGGTGTCAAGAACGTCCACATGAAATTCAAGGCCGACAAGGGAAAAGACGGCGAGGAAGAGGTCACCTTCTTATACGAGGTCGGCGAGGGCGTCGCCCATCGTTCCTATGGCTTAAATGTTGCAAGGCTTGCTCGTATCCCGAAAGTGGTGATTGATGTCGCCGCTCTCAAGTCGAGTCACATGGAACAGGAAATGAGGATGCGTCGCCTGAAGGGGGTCTGTCGCACTCTGTCGGATGTAATAGATAATGGATCAGACCAGCTCGACCAGCTTGTTTCAAGCATTGAGCAGTTGTAATATACCATGCTTTGAGCATTTCACCATTTTTTCAATCAGTGTTGAAGCGCTCCAGTATCTCTAACGAGTAGCTCCCTTGAATAGTGTTTAACATGCTGCGCCTTCGCACGTCCCCAGAGCTCCAATGTAAGATAACACACCAGTTTCCCAGACACCAAAGTACCCATAGTTGTTATTCTTTCCCGTCCATCATACCATTGCTGAACTCTTATATCCCACTCATAGACATCTCAAGTTGCCCCAACTCTTGTGACTGGAACGCCGTTCTACCTTATCCCGGAATCAAACGAAAGTCCCAAAGTGTTTTGCCTCGTGTAGTCTCTCCCATATCACTGAAAAGGGTTGAAGAAAATAATGGCATGGGTAAGCATAACTCCGGTCAAAAATCGTGGGCTAGAGCCATGCGGACGCGATGTCGAGAGTTCTACTTGAGTGTGAAATTAGCGAGCAATTCTTTGAAGGAGAGAACGAGGCAACGAACCTGCCCAGATGCTAAATGATATACGAACGTCGTCTGGTGTTAAGCTGGTGCGAATTGTGAGGCATCATACTAAATAACGATGCTATGCCTCAAGTCTAAGGCCTGTTCGTTGATGGCACAGTAGATTTCAGCGTCTGTGGTTGTACTATGGTCTTGTAAGAGTGTCAGCCAGATCATATATCGCAATAGATAGAAAACATACCTAGTTGAAGCCGATGTAAGCTGAGTTTGAAGAAGAAAAAAGCACCATGTCGTTCGACGACAATCAGCACTTGAGCTGTGTAAGGCTCTCAGCGCCAATCAATCCGCCAACCCGTGTGGAAAATCCAGCTCATGGTTGGAGGGGTGTAAGTTCCAGGATCCATCGAGACCCGAGTCCTTTTCGTCGCAGAATTCATTACCCTCAATCACTTCACAAAGATGCGTGTGCGCTTTGACGTCGCGAGTGCTGCGCGAGTGTTCTCTCTGCCGGTTGACAGGAGAGAATGATAGCGTGGAAAGAGACGTGTTTGGCGTCGACTGATTGTATGAGCCCAAGAATGACCGATCCTGGGCAAAAAGGGGGTTGGTTCCAGACATGCCAGCAAAGGGACTCTCGTTTGGCGCATGAGTCGAGTCGCCAGTGATTGAACCTGAGTAGTGCTCTTGTTTCATGTGAAACCCGTAGTTCGATGCCAGACGAAAATGGTCTTGGCTAATTCCCCGGAACTGGCTGTGAGCCGAAGGAGTGAAGGGAAGCCTTGACGAGGCATTATAAATGGTTGCATCTTTCATCGCGTACGAAGCTTCAATATGGCTGAACGAGCCTAGATTTGAGTTAGCTCAGGTTCCAAGGAAGTAATACCTTCCAACGCCATGATCGGTCACCGGTCAGCGGTCAGCAAGACACATACCTGGTGGGAACGACTCAGGCCGAAGTGAATTGTTTCCGTTTCTTGCGGCGATGTGTCGAGGAGCCAGATCTCTCGAAGGTGGAGTCGGAGAAACGAGGTTGGAGTGAGGAATGGTGTTCATCGTTCGAGGCCCGTGTCGATCACGGAGATCAAACCTACAGTAAAGATCAATTTCTGTTCAGCTGTGTAAAGTGTATCCTTACCTCTGATCATTTCGAGAAGAAGGAATAGCTTGACCACCGAAAGAGTCTATTGACGAGCGTTAGCATCTCCTTTTTTTTTTGTGTGTGTTCGAGACATACTCGAGTGTTCATCGTCATCACGGAACACGTCACGGCCATGTCGAAGATGAAACGGTGAAGACGGTGTACCAGACGTTTCCTGAAGACTGTGTTCATTCTTGACTTCAGCCCTCTTTCCGGCGTTCGATTTCGAGCTACGTGTGGTGCTTCGGCGCTTTTTGGGGATGTTTGCCGAAACCTCCGCAAGTGGCATTGGCTTCTTGCGCTTCACCTTGGGCGCCTTGCGCGGTGGTGTCTGAAAAGGTCAGTATGCGAGATGCCGGTCTCCTAGGATAACATACCAGTTCCTCTTGCCCAGGAATAGGGGACGAACTGTCGTCGTAAACATCCTTCACCCTTTCTATCTTGAAATCAGGCGTCATGATGACCTGGTTAGGCACGATGCCCTCAGATGCCCTTTTCATCCTGTCGATGACAGACTTGGGCTTTCGTTGGTTGCGAGTGCGCTTCATTTCGTCATTGGCAAGATCCATCTTGCCCATTCCCGGCCACACCTGGCCCTTCAAAGACAACGAATCAGTTCCAAGAGTAAACTCATTTTGACCCTCAGCATCCTGGTCTGGGTCGAAGAAGCCGGGGAAAAGCGGGAAATCGGCTGCCAGTTCGTCTCGTTCGACCTTAATGGCAGGGCCGATTGAGGCTTCCTGTTTCAGTTTCCGCTTGGTTTGCTGGCCAATGTCAGAGTCAAGGACGACAACAGCTGCAGGGATAAACATGACAACCTTTGCTGCGGGTGCAGATGCAGTGGCTCGGTTACGCCTATTGCGTGCTTCCTCCTTCACCTGCTTTGCTTTCATTCTCTCAACAAGCAGTGCCTCGATGCCATTCTGGGAGTACTACTCCTCATAGCGTCGAAGGTCAACGGAGGCGGCAATGTCCTGGTGAGCCTTGAGCTTCGTCTGGGTCTCATGGTGGAGATGGCCTTTGGACGCAATATGAGTGAGCAAGTGAGACACATCCGAGAAGCGAGGAACCTCCGGGCAGACGGTGCAAAGGAGTGGGATCTGCCGGTTGGCAGAGTTGAGCGCGGTGCTGCCCGTTAGCATTGCGGGAGCCATGACCTGAACGGGTTTTTATCAGTACTTGTATCTCATGCCGACTGAAGGCACGGGCTTTAACCGAGGGCAAGGAATCATGAGGGGAGGTGTCAAAATCCTACAAGAACTCGCTTGTGCAGCGTCCTTTTTCTTCACCACAGCAAAAACAGGGAAGGGCCGCTAGTGAAAAAACGAGAGTGACGGGTTGAGGCCGAGACGCAACACAGCGAAAAGAGCAGGTCGTGTGCAAGTAGAGATGGGAAATTGGGATGAAATACGAGAAGGGACCCGAGTCGTTAAGGACGGGATATTGATGGAAGTCTTTGGAGAGGAGGTAGGTACTTACCCCAGCGGGTTTGGCAGGCTTCTTTCCTCGAGCCATGGTTGCGTGCTTCGGCAACAGCAGATCTCACTGCGTCAGTATGGCTAGTTGGGAACGCAAGGCCGACTGCTTGTTGACGCTCATCAGTGATGGGTTAGAGGAAGAGGCGAAAGGGAGCGAGAGGTCCTTGAGAAAAGAAGGCAGCTCCTTCGAGGTCCCAGATCAGAAGGAAGCCACGATGATACTCTTGCGTCTTGTTCCTTCCTAATGCCCCCTGGGATTTGCGACACTTCCTTACTACCTTAGCTTCTTTCTTCTGGCATGACAGGCTGGAAACAAAGACTGTATGTATTTGCAGCATGAAGCTCAAGAGCCACACTTGTTTGAGTCGAACAGAGATGGCAGAGTTGATAGTCACAAACGAGTTGGCTATCGTTGCGAATGAATTGCGAGAGACTTTGATCGACCAATGAGGACGTTGAGAATGGTTCAAGCCCATTAAATTCCAATTGCATTCGATGCAGTCAACGTCTTCGTCAGGAATGCCCGCTGTCGTACTCCAGACTCGGAGTGTTAATGATTCTACCGATCACAGAAGCGAAGTTGAAGCTAACTTGGCAAAGGTTTTCTATTGAACCGACTAGATCAGCTCAATAATATTCTCTAAAAGGTGATAAAATGCCTTGTCCAACTTCTTTGTCCCTCAAGAGCTGGGGGAGGAGGAACAACTTCATCAGTGGCTCATGCATGAGAAAGCTCACTCTTGGGCAGACAACTTACGGCGTTCGTACTGGCAACTTGCCATCCGCAGAACTGGGTGATCAGGGGCCCTGGCCTCGACAGCCAGAAATGCCTATCCTTCGCCGTTGACGAAACTGCCAGTGACAACCGCGATATCGGCCAGCTGGGGTAGGAGGGCAGGAGTTTTCGAGGAAGACCAAAAGGGTGCTCGTGTTAAGAGCAGAGATATAATGGACGATATCGTGAATGGCGAGGAAGCAGTGTAGCATGGGAGGAGGCGGCAGATGGAAGACCAGAGCCCTGGGAGAAATCAAGGAAGGAGGGGGGGGAAGAGGGAGGTGACGCCAGACCCCAAGTCCAAGAGGAAAGAACCCGCCCAGCCAGTGAGGTGCTCCAGCAAGTGCCCCGGAAGCCCTGCAGGTCGGGTCTTAGGATACCTACCTAAGTAGGTACCTAGGTAGAGCCCTCAGGCGCACCCCGTGACTCTACAACGCAAGAACCGAAAGGACTATCTTGGTCGAGGGAAAAGCACACATGAGGGCAGATCAAACTTTTGGATCGATATAGGGGGGCGGCGATGAGCGCTGAGTACCTAGTGGTTTGTTTGCGTATCGTATCAAGTCGCCTGGTCTTCGTGGGTGATGTTTGAGTTGCTGGTTCGGCGAAGAGGCCTCAGCCGAAACCCAATACTGAGCCGCTCCATGGCCCAGTCCTCGGGGAACAGAGAAGAAACCGCTGTTTGACTGTATGGCCGTGGTTCCTTTTGCGTTTGGTATCGAAGCGGGTTTGTACCCCAACTGCGAATAGGTTGGCGGAAAGTTTGGAAGCGGAAAGGGGCTAGGGCCGAGTCACATCAGGCAGTGTGAATGGGTGAGAGAGAGTCGTGCTCGTGGTTAGGAACTTGATAGATGGGTAGGTAGCATTGGCTAGCCGACGGTTATTGGATGGAAAATCGATGCATCTTGATTAAAGCTATGGACACAGATCGGGTACGATAGTCTAACGTACTCCTACGACAGACAATGAGGGTCGATTACCCACTTGACTTGCTTAGGGACAAATACCAGTCTGGCAAGTATCCTTGAATGTCTGAAGGACTTCACGGGACGAACACCATGGGAAGAGGTGATGTCCCTGAAAAAACCAACAGTTCCTTCTCCTCTCAGCCTTGTATCCATGCTACCACGGTGCAGTGTCTTCAGCATGTTATTAGGTGGCGAGAGGGTGGCCAGCACGAGCGCGTGCTTCAGCCAATAAGAGACGATGCGGTTGAGCGAGTGACAAGACTGATGAACTCGTCGCCGGCATCAGCCAAAAATCCTTTTCGTCGTCGTCTTGGGCATACAATACACTGGGTCGACCGCTTCAAGGCCTGGATAGCCCAGAAGACTCAGCCCACACAAGCCGAACTGAGTATGCCAAACGTCGACCATGTCTCCGGGTCGATCAGAAATGCCGCCTATCTCAGTATCTTGACATCTTAGGATAAAGGCAATTAAAGCATCGCGGTCGATCCAGTGAGTGCGGTCGATAATCGCGAGGCTGCTCAACACCCACCAGCTGTAGCAAACATCCTCTTTCTTCTCTGGTCGACCGTTGAGGCCACCGCAGGGGACTTGTCTCTCGCTCAACCATCGGCCGAGCTTTTCTTTGTCAACAAGATCAAGGCGACCCACGATCGCAAGGGCTGCGACACAGGTGAAGATCTGTCCCGAATGTGACTCCGCACCAGGTCCGGTTCCATAGCCACCATCAAAATTGGCGCAAGCGATGATGTGGGCGATGGCTTTGTCGACGTCGACCAAATACACGAGTCCCAGGAGAGACAAGGCGTTCAAGGCACCGTACAGAAAGCGGGTGTCCTCCTCGCCCCATTCATCCCCAGCGAAAGTTCCAGTCTGTCGGTTTTGCAACCCTGCGATGACTGTATCCGGTCAGTGGGTACATTGGAAGCACTGCGGACCTGCATAATACCTACACTTGCCGACTTGGCTCTTCCCATTGCCCTTGGCTTCCAGCTGATCGAAAGCATTGGTCATGGCGAGGATCTGCACAGCACTTACTGTGGAGAGCATGTGGGCGTCGTGACCAGGCGCTGCACCAAATCCGCCGTTTTTATGCTGGCACGAGAGAACAAAGTCAATGACCTCTTGACGAGGAAGGGCATCGGGACGTTCAAGCAAGAAGAGGGCGTTCAGCCCCCAGTACAGGCCGTTGAGCCGCAAGTGCTCGGTCAGCCAGTAGTCCAGCTCATCTTTCCTTGTATCGAGGCTTTGGATGTACTTCACGTGGGTGTCAACGGCGAGCTTGGGGCCTTCGTAGTCTGATGCGACCTGCGCCATGTTATCGGAGGATGAAGATGAGCATGTTGGGGCTTGAATGGAAAGAATTTTTGTAAGGCGGGTCGTTACGTAAGCGTTACCCGGTCAGGGGGAACCCATACGTGCACAGCCGGCTGTGCAAATAAGGTCACGTGCTTATACGTACAGCCGGCTGTGTAAATAAGGTCGGTTATATAAGCAGCCTCTATATATATAAGAGGGTTATATAGCCTTT
>JABCKW010000030.1:0-13613 GCA_014824385.1 Fusarium cyanostomum | reverse complement strand
CTTAATTATAGTCTTTAGATGCTACAATTAAATAGTAAATCTGAAGAGAATGAAGCTATTAGCTGGCCTTCGGCCTGGGGGTGGGTGGAAGGGCGACGCTCCCGAACAGAGAGTAAAGCTTGTCATCTGCGTGGTGCTTTCGTTGGACCTTTTGGGAACAAGTTGCGATCACGACGCGACGGATGCTACCGCTACACGGAGACGTGAGATGCAGCAGCATCGTCGGAATACACGCTGCCAGCGCTGGGCTCGGAAGCAGGAGTTGAAGCAGAGTGCTCGAGAGAAGAGCATTGCCATGCGGCGAGGGGTGTTCGTGCAGCCGTCAATGAATTTTGAGATGTGTATGAAGACGGATGAGTTTGGAGGGATGTAAGTGAGAGGTGAACTCTCCTGTCCCACGAAGTGTGAGCGTATTTCTCCTGTCCCACGAAGTGTGAGCGTATTTAAGGGAAACAAATTTCGGCAGCTGGGCTGCTTGACTGAAACTCTTTGAGTTGAGTGATTTTGAATAAATTTATTCTCATCAGATATTATCTCGCCTGTGATACATATTGAGTAGGCCATGGAACATAGAGCGATAGAGAACAGCTCGTGTAAGTCGTTCTAAACAGCACTCAGTCACTTTCATGAAAGGTGTCCATTCAGCCAAGTATGTGCACCGAAAACCAGGTACCTGTACTCAACGGACCACCTGAAAGCTCTCATATCCGGATATGGAATCGCTTCATAGGCAGCCAAAGTCGAGAAGCAATAAGTTAGGCTAATTTACCTACCTACCTACCTATGTATGGCAACGTCACGTGAGAGTTGTGTCATCGAGCACCCATGCCCGTCTGGAAGCCAGCATCTTACAACCAACACCTCCTGCGAACGCCACAGGCAGCAGCTTCGTTTCGGCGTCATTTCCTACGTGGCCTTATACAGTACGCGAGAGAGCTCATTGACTTATCTCTTGATTTATATCACTACTAGAATCCCTCGGAACTTGTCCAGGTTTCTTTCTCCAACACAGTTCCTTCAGTGCTACCAACAACATCAAGCGTACTATTGTGAAAGATGCGTCCTTCATGGAGCTCGCAATTGGCCCTGCTCGGCGCGCTGGCCAGCGTTTCGTGTGGAGCCAACGACGTCAAAAACGTTGCTATTATCGGTCCGTACGAGTCTCGACTTACATTGCATATACTTTCATGCCTGTCTTCTGCATATCATCAAACATACTCTTCTCAATACATGGGGCAAAGCTGACATGAGCTGCAGGAGCTGGAGCGGCAGGGTCGTCCACTGCCTATCACCTGCGGAGGTACGCCGAGGAGGAGAACCTCGCCATCAACATAACCATCTTTGAGAAGACGGGTCGCATCGGCGGCCGAACTCTTACAGTCCCGGCTTACAATGACCCCTCTCAGCCCATTGAACTAGGCGCGTCCATCTTCGTCGGCGCCAACCCCATTCTCTACAATGCGAGTGAGCGTTTCAAGCTCCCCGTGGGCGAACCCCACCAACTCGAGAAGGGCGACATCACAGCCATCTGGGATGGCAATGAGTTCGTCTACCAGACGACTGAGGGTTCCTCACAGTGGTGGGATCTTGCCAAGATGTTCTGGAAGTACGGCCTATCGCCTTACAAGGCTAAAACGACCGTGGACGCCATGATAGAAGAATTTCTGAAGCTTTATGAGCCGCCGTACTTCCCTTTCGAATCGTTGACGCAGAGGGCGGAAGAGATGGACTTGAAACATCTTACAAGTGTAACTGGAGAACAGTTGCTAGTGACCGATGGCGTGAGTCTTTCCGTTAGCTGGAAGCTGGCTGTTGCTAACCTTACAGGACATCGATCCTCGTTTCGCTCGTGAGATCCTCCAGGCTGCCACGCGAGTCAACTATGCATCCAACTTGGCGTACATTCACGGCCTGGAAACTTTGGTAAGTGGTATACACCTAACTGTGTGAATGGTCTAGTTCTGACATGGAATTAGGTTTCTTTCGCAACTGGGGGCGCCATGTCTGTCGAGACCGGAAACTGGCGAATTTTTGAACAAATGGTGCATGCAAGTGGTGCTACCATGCACCACAACGCAACTGTGGCATCTATCGAAGTCGCCCAAAAGACGAAAACAACTTCGCCCAATTACGTCATCTCGACTCAAGATGCCAACTCCAAGGAAGGCAGTCCCGAGGAGTATGGAGTCGCCTTTGACAATGTTATTGTCGCAAACCCATGGCAGTTCAGTAACATCAAAGCCGGCGAAGGTGTCCTTGAGCGGGAGATCGACGAGATCCCTTACACAAAGCTTCACGTTACATTGTTCACATCGCCACTGACGCTCAACCCAGAGTTCTTTGGTCTCAAGCCTGGAAGCAAGGCGCCCAGCACTGTCTACACAACGCTAGGTGAGCTTGAGGAGCCTAAGAAGGGTGCTGAGGGTGTTGGTCGTACCGGATTCTACTCAGTCAGCACATTGAAGTCTGTCGCCAACCCCAAGACGGGCAAGAAGGAGCGCGCTTACAAGATCTTCTCTGCTGAGCCGATCACTACTGAGTTCTTGACGCTTCTCCTAGGCTCTGAAATTCCAGATACCTTTGTCTCTACCAAGGATGAGAAGGCAGCCACCTTTGAGCCTATTTCGTGGTACTATCCGCACGTTTTCCACTCATATCCCATTGAGCTGCCGCGTGTTACATTTGAGGATCCTATTGTTGGAGACGGAGTATACTACACGTCTGGCATCGAGAGCTTCATCTCAACTATGGAGACGAGTGCTCTCATGGGAATGAACGTGGCACGATTGGTGGCAGACGAATTTGCTGGCATCTCTCGTCCGTACAAGGTTTCTACATTCTGGGGGGCGGACCCGCTTGAGCAAGTGATTGTAGACGACGAGGTGGAGGACATGCTTGCCCAACCTGGAGGAGAGCTTTGATTGGCAACAAAGACATTTGTTTGATGTGATTTGTATGATACGATGGCCTTTTAGGTTCAGATTGCATATGAGAAATAGGTGCTTGTAACTGGCCTTCCCATTGGTACTAAAAGATTGGTTGCTAAAACCTGGGGATTTTCGCCTGCAAACGGTCAGGAGATGTGACATGTGCCTGAGTTTCAATAGGAGAAGTTTCGCTAGCATCTAAGAAGCCACCGTAACTTCTATTCTAGCTCTTTGACATGAGACAGAGGAAATTCGATATCTCGTAAGCAGGCATCCCCTGCTCAGCGTCAAACCGCAACAACAATGGAACCTGGCTGGGCAACGTCATTGTCGCCAAAGTGACTATCCCAGATGTGGCGCACCGCCCTTTCTTCTAGTGGCGCGGGTCAGTTGTGGCGAAAACGACCCCTCCTTCACCCCTCCAACCAGGGAAGGCTTTCACCAAAGTTGTTATGACGCACCCTGTCTCTTCCCGCACGCTCTAGCTGGCTTCCTGATCTTCATCTTGACCTATCATTGCCACCCGTCAAACGGCCAGTCGCATCTGCCGCCCTTCAAGGTACATCCTCTTTGGTCCAAGGCTACCACCTGCCGGTGCCTAAGCTATCGTCACGCCACACTCTTTACCAAGTTGTCGTGCGCCAACACTATCACCAACTTTCCCCTTCTTTTTCTCTTCCCCCTTCTCTCCTGAACTCCTCCATGAACCGAGTCGTGACTGCTTGGCCAAGAGGCATCAACAACATCGTACGACCCGCACAGTCTTTCCCTTCTTCATCGAGACTCTCAAGGCCAGCATGTTCGCTCTACGGAATAGTAAGTAGCTGCCCCGCATCATCCTTATCCAGTATCCAACCTGGCCTCCCGGCCGTGGCTGGTCGCTTTATCTGCCACCTCTCTTCACTTCTTCTATCGTCTTGCCCTTGCCCATTTCGCTTAGAGCTCTACCTTCCCCCAGCAGCACATATATAACTAACACTTCGCTCCTCTCACAGTCGGCAAGTTCATCTTCGGTTCAAGCACACAAGAAGCATTGATCGAGCTGCCCCAAGGCCAACTGTACCTCGTCCGTCCTCTATCGCCCAAGGGCTACTCCGAACTCATCTTTAAAGATTCCACCATCCGCATCCGTCGTACCAACCAAGAATTTCAATACCAACTCGTTGTCCAACGTGTCTTTGAGGAAGGCGAAGCCGAACTTCTAGCTGAGGAAGAAGGCGAGGACGCTGAGATCGACGCCCTTGCTTCCGAGAAGGACGAGAAAACCTTCCTCCTCGACGAGGCCCTGCACTTTCGTGTCGAGATCCGAGAGAGCGGCGACAAGGTCCTGGCTTGGAAGGATCTCAGTGGTGATACCGGTGACCTCTTCCAATTTGTTTGCGACAACTCGGTCACCTCGACCCAGGTTCAGGAGTTTGTGCGAGTATCGCAAGAGTGCCAGTACGAGCGGAAGTACCGCAAACCTCATACTACTGCCGCAGAACGAGACTTGCAGCAATTCGAGTTTGAGGAGGAAGACCCTATCCCACCCGCCAGTCCCCTCCATAGCCCGACACTCGCTCGATCCATCGAATCTGTCGACGATATGTTGTCCAAGAACACTGCCAACTCGGCGGTTAAGCGTGAACCTGCTTCTGTTCCTGAGCAGGAGATTGAGGCCCCTGTCTTGACTGGTCCTGATGCCAACAACCCTCCTCAGGCACTTGAGATTTATGCTGCCGTTACCGCCGAACTCCATCTTTTCGATCCTCAACCCGGTCACTTTGTCCTCGTGGATGATTCCGTCATCACTACAGTCTCGGAGGTTGGCAAGTGGGAATACTGGCTTCAGATCGAGGCTCCTGACAAAGCCTGGCTCGGCACCCCAGTTATTGCCGACTTCAACCCTGTGTTCGACTTCGAGTATCTCTCTTTCGTCTTCAACCACTTCAGTATTGATGGCACTGCCCGATCTTGGCTTCTTCGATTCAAGGACCAGCCAGCACTGGAGAAGTTCCAGGAGGCCATCATGCAAGCCATTTGGGAGAAGCTCAACGAGACCAAATGGACCAAGATGCAGGACAAGGAGCGTGAGTATGTACTCAACTCGTTTGGAGATTTGACCATGGAGGATGCTCCTACCACCGAAGAGGAGGAGGAAGAAGAGGAAGAAGAGGACGAGATCGAGGACGACCGCGTCCGAGACGAGGAGTACGACAGCGATGAGGATAATGACAGCACCTTCCCCAAGAACGCCGACGGCGAAGTTAACTCGCAATTGGCGGTTGGCTACAAGCATGATCGTTCCTTCGTCGTTCGGGGATCCAAGATCGGCGTCTTTAAACATACTCCCAACAACCACCTCGAGTTCTCTACCAACATTTCCAAGGTCACAACACCTAGCGGCAAGCTCATGAACCCGAAGAAGGTCATGCTGCACAGTGAGGACCGTGACCTCATCCTGCAGAATGAGATTGACCCCAACAAGCTCTACCGCATGGACCTGGAGTACGGCAAGGTCGTTGACGAGTGGAAGGTTCACGATGACATCCCTGTCGTGACCTTCGCACCTGAGAACAAGTTTGCCCAGATGACGTCTGAGCAGACCTTCTTGGGTGTCTCCAACAATGCACTCTACCGTGTTGATCCTCGATTGTCTGGTAACAAGCTTGTTGACTCTGACATGAAGCAGTACGCTTCCAAGAACGACTTTTCTGCCCTTGCGACCACTGAGAAGGGTTACGTCGCAGTTGCAAGTAACAAGGGAGACATTCGTCTCTTTGATCGTCTTGGTATCCGAGCCAAGACCCAGCTTCCCGCTCTCGGTGATCCTATTACTGGCATGGATGTCTCTGCTGATGGTCGATGGATCCTGGGCACTACCAAGAACTACATCCTCCTTGTCGATGCTCAGCAGAAGTCTGGAAAGAATGAGGGCAAGCTCGGCTTCGAGAAGCCTTTCTCCGCCAACGATAAGCCTCATCCTCGACGTCTAGCACTCACGCCAGAGCACGTGGCTCAGTTCTATCATGAAACCGGCAAGCCTGTTTTCTTCACCCCTGCCAAGTTCAACACTGGTGAGGGAGCCGAGGAGACGAGCATCATTACTGCCACCGGTCCTTACATCATCGAGTGGAACCTGAAGCGGGTCCTTCGAGGAATGAAGGCAGCCTACAAGATCAAGCGGTACGAAGAGGAGGTCAAGGCTGACGACTTCAAGTTTGGCTCTGACAAGAACGTCATTGTCGCCCTTCCCAACGAGGTCAATATGGTTGCCAAGCAGAGCTTGAAAAAGCCCACCCGGGAGAGTATCATTGGTGATATCCGGCTTAGTGATTCGCGCAGAGGCTCTGGTCGGATTGGTACTCGGGAGAGCGGCCGCTACAAGCTAGGCAAGGATGACATTGTCAACGCGCCCTACTAAACGTGCTTGGAATTCAGTTTGGAAGGTGTTTTTGATTTGGACGGATGAAGAGGCTGTTGAGGGGTTAGAAGGATGCCGCATACCATGAGATCCGGTTGATGGGGAGTTTGATTGACTTTGAATTTGCAAGGCATGGGTTGTTAAGACCTTTATGTACTTTTGTTTAGATACCAGCTGCTGATGCATCTGCGTCGCAATAAATTTCTACTTTTCTTCTTATTTCTACTTCTTCGACCTGTTCCTGAGGCCATGCTTGTGATTCAGAGAATAATCTTCCATGCTGATAGAACATGAAGATAGGTCTCGTCAGCCATTGACGTCCTCGACGCATGGCGGGATAGAGCGAGCAGCATACTGACAAAGGCGCCTTTATTTATTTATTTATGCAGAATGAAGCAGACAGTAAAGAGATCCCAAATCATGACCGCTTTAACCCAAACTCATGAACTCGTCCTTTCATATCCGTGACCCGTTGTTAAAATACAAACTCTATTGAGTGGGCACTGTTGATGACTCGGCAGGTTTCGCATCCTCAGTCTTCGATCCATCGGATCGTGTACTGGTAGGCTCGGGCTCCTTGGTCTCCTCAATACCCAGTAGGCCCTCAGCCTTCTTCTCGACATCACCAGCGATTTGTTGCACTTTCTGGCCGAGTCCGACAACGGCACCAGAAACGTTGTGCAAGGTCTTGGGCGGAGCGTTCTCGGAGCTCAGGCGGGTCATTTCAGCGACGAAGCTGGCACCCCACCAAGCACTGGTGTACTTGAAGACGTACCGTTCAAGCTTCTTGTAGTTGGCCTCGCGTTGCTCGGGGCTCATTGTGACGGCATCGTGCAAGGCATTGGCGAGCTCCTCTGTATTCCAGGGGTTGACGATGAGACTGCCGTTGAGGGATTGGGCGGCACCCGTGAACTCGCTGAGGATCATGACACCATGGTTCTTCTGCTGCGTAGCAATGTACTCATACGAGACCAGGTTCATGCCGTCGCGGGTGGAAGACACCAGACAGACGTCGGACACGGCGTACAACGCAGTAAGCTCATCAAATGTAACAGACTGGTGGAGGAAGTGAATGGGCATGAACTCGATGGTACCAAATCTTCCATTGATACGGCCGACAAGTTCATTGACGACAGCGCGGAGGTTCTGGTATTCCTCCACGTCTTGCCGTGAGGGAACAGCAACTTGAACCAAAACGATCTTACCGATCCACTCAGGGTGTTCGGTGAGGAACACCTCAAGAGCGTGCAGCTTCTGGGGGACACCCTTGATATAATCCAGACGATCAACACCAACAACAAGCTTGACGCCTTCGAATTTTCGGCTAAGGGCAGCAATGCGTTCTTGCACCTTGGGTCGCTTGAGTCCCTCGACGAACTTATCGGGGTCGATTCCGATGGGGAAAGCGCCGACAGTCACAAAGCGACCGTTCCAGTCAACACCGTTGGGGGTCGTAGGGCACTCAAGAATGCGAGAGCAACTGCTGAGGAAATGGCGAGCATAATCGTATGTGTGGAACCCGATGAGATCGCAATCGAGAAGTCCAGTAAGCAGGGCCTCTCGAACTGGGAGGATTCGATAGATTTCACTGCTGGGAAATGGGGTGTGGAGGAAGAAGCCGATCTTGACGTTCTTTTTTGACTTGCCAATCTCTTCGCGGAGCATCTGAGGAAGAAGCATCAGGTGGTAGTCGTGGACCCAGATAAGATCACCATCCTGGACATCCTTGATGACAGTCTTGGCGAAGAGGCGATTGACTTCTTGATATGCAGCCCAAGCGGACTCGTCGAAAGTGATCTCACCGGGGTGGTAGTGGAAGAGCGGCCAAAGAATCGAGTCTGTGAGATGATTTTATTTAGAATGGCGTATCATCGATATGTTGGAAGTGCGCATGACTTACTGGAGAAACCGTTGTAATGTCTGTCAGCAACCTCATCGTCAATAAAAACGGGATGCGCGCCGTACTCCTCCTTCAGTCGCTGCTTCATGCCCTCGACCTCATTCTCGGGAACCTCGAGGCCCGGCCAGCCATACCATTGAAAACTGGTGGTTTTGCTAAGACCGCTGAGGCCAGTCACAAGTCCACCTGAGGACATGGAAAAGGTATAGCTGCCATCTTCGGATCGCTTGATGGTGATAGGCAGACGGTTGGAGAGCAGCAACAGACGGCCAGGAGCGGCCTGGCCATTCTCGTCGACGGTGCTGGGCATGATGGCTGTGCGCAGAGACTATATTTTGCGAATATGAAGCTTCGACGGTTGAAGGGTCAAAAAAGAGTAAGTCTGAGAAAAGACCAACACTGGTTCCGTCACAGTTCTTTGTGGACGACGTCGATGGTCTGTGGAGGGGCAGGGCGTTGGCTTGGAGCTGACTGGAGCTGGCTCAGAGCCGACAGGCGTTAGATCCCCAGCGGTGGAGTTAGCGCAAGGAGCTTGGGTCTTTGACCACCTAGCGAAACGATGACGCTACTGCGCGTAAGGTCAGGCGATTTATTGAAGACCGTTGATATTTGAAAGACGCGAGGACTTTTTGTTGATGTTATCAGTCAGTTCGTTACTGGTAAGCGGGAGCCTATGGTGCAATCTTGTTGTGGTTCAAATGGTGTTGCTTCGAGAAGGTGAAGGAGGAAGATGATGATGATTATGATGAGACAGAAGATGATGGAAACAAGAAAGAAGCAGAAAGAGGCTTCCAGGGGCAGGAAAATGGAAAGTGAGGGGGACAAACAGACATGAGACCAAGACGGGAGGGGCCTGGGGCAACTGACAACTGCAAACCAGCACGTAGACTACGTACCTTGTACCTGCCCGCCCCGCCGGGACCGTTACTTCCAAGTTCAAGTGGTAAAGAAAGGACGGGATCGACTGCCCGGTGATGTAGATAATTCACCAGCCGTCAACTAAACTCACAACACGTGCAACGCACACAATACAAGACGCCAGCATGAAGCGACATGATCCAATGCCTTCATGTACTTTTCAGCTTGCGGCAGGTCTTCTCCAAGAACTCCTTCCTCTTGTCTGTATGATTATCCCGCAAGCCGATGGCTTCCGTCTCCCGGTGGTCGTCTATTCGCGCATCAGCTTCACATCGAGACCCGGCCCGTTTTCTTCAGAGTGGAGGGGACCATCTGCATCGTCAGCCAGGCACGTCGCAAGCCTCAAGTACATGTACTTTAACGCTGACTGGTGCGCCTGCTATATAGGTCACTTATCACCTAAAACGACCGAAAGAAAACACCAGATCCAACATAATGCATATGTTACTGGGCCACGAGGTACTGCACGTATAATCGGCAGTGGTACTGAATTGCCTCCAGTTGCGAGACGAGGTCAAGCTACAAGACCACGCTCGCTCCACTCTCATGCGTCCGCTGCTAGTGCTTCCCGCAGCCCCCAGTTCCCGAGGCTTGCCCCGGAGTGTAAGTCCGGAGGTGATTCCGGAGACTGGAATCCTACGGCATCACAAAAACTGACAAAACCGGCCAGGCAACGATGCCAGTGTCCACATGGATGATGCTTAACTTAATATGGAGAGATACTAGACAGTCCGTCGTTCTGACTGAAAAGTGACGCAGTCATGAGGCCCATCAGAAAAACCAGGGCTTAACATCAAATTACAGGGCTACCATGCACTAGGTTATCAGATAGGTTACTAGATCAAAGACAACCAAGGAAGTGGGCTTCACAAGCACGTAGCCAACTACCTACCTAGCCAATCGACGTAGAGGATAAGGCCATGTTTGCGCCTTGATCAGGTTGTTGGCCGGACCAGAGCATCCTAGGCTTCTGTCAGAAGAAAAAGTGATGAAGAAAAGAGGCCTTGTTGGGATTGGAATTGTCTCAAGATTGCAACCCTCCGGCTCTCCAAAGTTCCACAATAGCTACGATGCACACAACCGTCGGCCCGGTAGCCGGCTACTTTTTTCGGGGGGGTTTATATACGCCATCCTCTAGAGAGGAAATTTCCGGACATCATTTGGTAATGAGCTGGTTTGATATATACAGCCTTGAGGCCATCCTTGGCCTTCTTGTAAGCCGCCAATATGTTCTTGATGATTGGTGCATGGATACTCAGTCCTCCCTTTCCTATTCTAGTGAACAAAGAAATCGCATTATATTCGAAGAGCATTAACATATGTTAGTTAGTACGATCATTCTCCTCTATGCCATTCATTCAATTGATATATCTTTCCCCCTCATTCATCCAGACTCCGTCATGATTATTTCGATGTATCTAACTACTTGGGTACCTACCTACTTTAGGTACCTTAGCTGTGAGGCGACGGGCGAGCTGCCTTCCATTGATACCTAGCGTGCACTGCCTTAGTAGGTGGTAGGTACCGTACCTAGGTACCTAAGTACCTAGTGTTAATGGAGATCTTATCTTATCGATAAGCGCGTCTTCAAGACTTCAACTGTGGAATTTTTAATCAACGCTGCATCGCGACCACGCAAAGTATCCTTCTTCCCGCGCAACGCGTATTTCTTGTCGCAACCATGGAGCCATCCCAGGACTTCAAGTCGCTCCAGGAGAGCGTTCAGACGTCGCTCGTCAAGACCGTCAAGACCGTCAACCGCATTGCCGCCGAAGATCTGAGCTTCCAGCGCACAGTCAACCCCGACGTGGGCCAACAGCTCGAGGACAGAACTTCTCGAATCCTCGATCTCTCGACGCGACTTCTACAGTCTGCTGGAAAGGCCTGCAATGTCAGGGCTCCCAGGCTCGAAGACGTGGAGGACATCGAGATGAACTGGAGGGGGGTTGTCGATGTGGTCGATTCTGCACTCGAGAAGGCCGACACGGCTCTGGATGAGTACACCGGACTAGTCAAGAGAAAGGAGCCTCCCCTATCTGACTCTGTATGTCAATCATCGTCATTTACCCATTCTTTGACTGACCTCTATCAGACGACCAAATCCAAAAGACCCAAGTCGACGAACAAGGTCATCCGGAACGCCAACATCTCCAAGCCTCAGCTCCTGTTCGAACGGAAGCCCGACAATTTCCCCTCCTCCCCATGGAAGCCGATCCTTACATCGAAGCCGCATGCCAAGGTGTCTTTAGAGGAAAGCCTAGACATTGTGCCTAATGAATCTGGCACACCGCAGTATGTTCACCTCAGCCAACCCCATTATTTCTACAGATATTTCTTGGCCCTCTTGATTTAAGGCAAGACTTGATAGTACACTTTGGATCTAGTTGCTAAAGTTAAATGCTCACTGAAGGTACCAACATCCCTACGAACACGAAATTGTCCGAATGGACTACCCGAAGCGAGTCTACAAAGAGGCAGGGCCCGTCATATATCAGCCGGTTGAGACAACCCAAGCGACTTGGGTCGACACGTATGAGGGTGTTCTCGAGATGCTGGGGGAGCTCAAGAAGGCGGATGAGATTGCGGTGGATCTAGAACATCACGATTTCAGGACCTACGTCGGACTCGTCTGTCTCATGCAAATCAGCACACGAGAAAAAGACTGGATTGTGGATACCTTGCAACCCTGGCGGCACAAGCTTGAGGTGCTGAATGAGGTCTTTGCCGACCCAAAAATCATCAAGGTATGTTTCCAGCAACATGGTATCAGACATTGCCGCTAAACCCGACCAGGTCTTCCACGGCGCGTACATGGACATGGTGTGGCTACAGCGAGATCTAGGACTCTACGTGAATGGTCTATTCGACACATATTTTGCGTGCGAGCAGCTGCACTATTCAGCGAGGAGCTTAGCATTCCTCTTGTCCAAGTTTGTCGACTTTGACGCAGACAAGCAATATCAGCTAGCAGATTGGAGGTTACGGTGCGTTTTCACGGCCTTGTTTACTATGCCCAGCTAATTCGCTTTCAGGCCGATACCTGAGGAAATGATGTACTACGCCCGATCAGATACTCACTACCTACTCTACATATATGATCGAGTACGGAATGAGCTTGTCGCTGCCTCAGATAAGAGCAAGCCTGAGACAAATTATATCGAACGTGCTCTTGAGAAGTCAAAGGAACTCTCACTCTCCCGTCATGAACACCCCAGTTATGACGATGAGACTGGCGAAGGCTCTCGAGGTTGGTATGGATATGTCTTCAAACATTCTCATCTGGCTTTTGACAGCGAGCAATTCGCTGTCTTCAAAGCCCTGTGGAAGTGGAGAGACAACACAGCCAGGAAGGAGGACGAGAATCCCAATTACGTCCTCAACACCAAGGATATTGCAGAAATTGCTCGAATCAACCCACCCGATGCCAAGGCCCTCCACAGCTTACTGCCCCTCAATGCGTCCCTGGCAAGACCTCAATTCAACATAATTTGGGAACAGATCAGAGACGCCAAGGCCAAGGGCGGCCCCAGCTTGCTTCACTTCTTTACTTCGATGGCACCGGACACTTTGCGGAGGAACGGCCTTCCGATTGTGGCCAGGAAAACTACCAAGTTACCAGACCTTGATGGAGAGGTCACGGTCAGCAGACTGACCCGGTCACAGTTATTTGGAGATATGCCTATCAGCACTCAGTGGGATGTTTCGACGCAGGTATCCGACGCGCAAGAAGATCTCGTACCCTTTCCCTGGCAAAGATTCGTTCAACAGGGCTCGATTGAGGGATACTTTCAACACGATGAGGCCACCGACGAGACAACCGTCGATGCTGAACAGCCCAGGGATGTGGAGAATACGGCGGGTAATGCTGAGCCTGAGGAGAATCCTGATGAGGAATTCACGTTGAAGAGGGGGCAGAAGCGAAAGTCGGAAGCGGTGGAAGAGGAGTCTAGCTCAAGCGAGGAAGAGCCAGAGTCTGCCGGTGACGAGGATATGCAAGAGGATAACGGAGTCCTTGCCATCGAGGACGAGTCCGAGAAGCAGGTGTCTAGGAGCGCCCGTCGAAAGCATCGCAAGGCTCGGGAAAAGCAGGCCAAGGAGGAGCGAATTCGACAGCAGGGAACTAAGAAGGCCCGCAAGGCCCGACAGAAGGAGAAGAAGCAGCAGCAGCAGAAGCAGCAGGAGGATAAAGAGAAGAAGTACGACGCGGTGCCTTTCGACTATAGCAAGGCTACTTCGGTCCTCCACTCGAACCGGGTATCGACTGGCGCGGAGGCGGACGGCAAGGGGAAGAAGAAGGCCTTCGATCCTTATTCCAAATCCGCGGATACCGATGTCAAAGGAGCACGCAAGGCGCCGCCGGTCAGGGGAGAGCGCAGTGCGACATTTAGAAAGTGAGGTTGGAGGATACCGGGTAGCTGCGGCGAGGTGTGGATCTTCGAAGGTCACAGGCGTCTGACATCAGGAC